>JAADVP010000239.1:0-29020 GCA_023335675.1 Globisporangium solare | reverse complement strand
TCTATCTGGGCGCTCCTCCCGCAGCTTTCGCGGCAACGTGAGCGTAAATTACGGCGAAGTAATTTGTGCAAGCGTTTGTATATACGGGTCGTTTTTGTCGTGAGATGCGTGCGTCTGGTAGTTTATGTTGTTGTTTCGCTTTTTTTTCGATTCGACCGACGACGGGACAAAGACGCGTCTGACCAGACTCTTGGTGGCTTTGAGGTCTTCGCGCAACCTACGCGACCGACCGCATATTGTGCGCCAATAAAACATTAGAACCGACCGGCCGTGCTGGATGCGAGTGGACGTTTCAGTACGACGTTGCGCGAAGGTCGCCACAACGCACCCTCCAATCTATTCGGTTCGTGTCGTGGACTTGCACAACGCGGGCAAAGAAGGGGGACATCATGATCGAGTGCGAGAGAGAGTGGACAGCCGGCGCGTAAGTGCGCTTTCGCGAACTTAGGGAAGATTTCGATGCGATATCTGAGATAAAAGATCGCTACAACGCGACACCGAATTTCACGGCGCAGACCGCGGCCGACGGGTGCTTCATTTCCCTCTTTAAATCGTCTATCGAGTCCACACAAGCGTACTTTATGCACAGACCAATTGGCCACTTTCGCTAGGTACGGTTGTGCGTGCCGCAGCGGTCCCGTTTGAGCAACCACTGCAACCCCCGTTCAAGCTGCATCAGAACAGCAGATTGTGTTCCAGAGGGTTAGACACCAGCTCTTCGCTGTGCGTAACGAGCATCGAGTGTCGATACGAATGGGACTTGGGAGTCACAGTCATAAAAACAAGTAAACGCGCATACTCGCCCACCGTTTATGCCGCACGGTTTGTACACTCACTTCCTTCCATTACTGCGCCAAGTTGACAGACGTGTGCCAACGGCAGCGCTGGTTCAAACGAGACGGCGAATGCACATTGCGAACAGCTTGCAGCCTTCAACGAACTCTGCGAAAATGGCGAGAAATAAAGCAACGCAAATGGCCACTGGAAGACGGTGGTTCGAATGCGTATACTCGTCATCGTCCGCTTCAGCATCAAAATGCAGAGCGGCCACGCGACGAAACAAAGCCAGAATAGTGTCAATCGCGGACTCGCTCCATGAAACGAGGCAGACGCTGCAAGAAAAAGCGGATTGCATTGCAGCTGCAGCAGCATCCTTCAAGGAATCCGTGCGCATGTGCGAAATAAACACCATCAACAACACGCGTGAAGGTGAGCTTGCCTTATACACAGACAAGATCGCCTTATAGACAAACACCTGCAATAGAAAAAGACCGCAGCTAAGATCATGCTATCCGCGAAGCTACGTCCATTGATAGTGTTGAGCATTCCGGACAGCAGCAGCATACTCGAGAGAGATGCCGCCTAGCGTGCAGAGAAATGTGCTCAACAAATCTACCAACGCATCGTTTACAGCAATGCCGTTGCCTACGCAGTACCTAGCAAGCATTTTAAATCGGGCAGCACGTGCGCAAGAAGAGGGAGGAAGATCGCCAAGTGTCGTCTCCACAATACAGTTTGGAGGGCCGTCCCTCTCGCATTTCAGTTCCATGGTTCTCATTGCGGAGCGCGCTGCTTCCTGTCCAGCTGCCTTTCGTTGAAAGGCGTACAGTATCATGTGCTCGCTGTGCTGGTGCAATGGGAACCTCAGATGGCTTCTCAAACTGAGCTTTTCGTGTTTGCTGCGCGCTGATTGGCTATCTCGCACCCCAAGCAGCAGCGCGACAGCGCCGCGTCATCGGCTGACGTGTCGCATTCCGGCGCCCAAGCACCAATCAGAGCCCTCCACATGCACGCTCAGCGCAGTTTCGCCAATCAGAGCGCGCGTTGGATCTAGTGTCATCGACACCACCAGATCTTTGACCCACACATGCGCATGTGGGGCTGCTGCTTCGATGCACCTTCCTTCTTCACGATGGATTCGCTGCCGGTAGTCTTTTTCCACACCTTCACATAGATAATACGTATTGTTCTGCCGACTTTCCCGATGATGATCGCTGCGTTCAAAGATTCCTCTTCACAGAACGCTTCTTGACGCGCGCACACATTGCAGTTTATGACGGTATCCGTCGAGCGCAGCTAATTTGGTGCGCTCGTGGAAGCTCTCGGATGGGGATTTTTCGAATGCGCCTCGTCCACCTGGTGCATCATGGAATGGATGAACGGAAACAGCCATCGAGATTACTCACCGAGCCCGAGTTTCTACGGTAGCAGCGCGTCCATCCCACGCACTTCAACCATCCATTTTTCCCGACGCCTCTGTTCCGCCCCGAGTCTGGCTGGCTGCCACGTCCTCGCTGTCATTTCGCACTTAGTCGGGTCTATGCCGTAACAAAAGTGCTCCTCATGCACCTCGCTTAGGTTTTCGAATGCGCTGTTTATGGCCAACTTTCAACTTTGCTGGGCCATGTCTGTAGCGTCTCTGTCTCTGGATTTCTAGGGTTCCCATGAAATCGGTGTCCAGAGTGGCGGCAAATGTGGCTTCCTGTGGCAGTAGCCTGTCGACACCTGGTTGAATTTTCGCATTTTGTGGCCTCGTTTTGCTTACGCGGTGGTGAAAACCCGCGGTCCGCCTTCCCCATACATTCCCCCAGTCAAATCGCGCAAAGCGCCGAAGGCTTCTTCTCGCCAGCCTTCCTTCCTTCCTTCCTTCTCTCTCTCAAAGGGGGCACACACTTCGAGAAGAGAACGAACACGCGATGAAGGACGTCGCGATGCACCCGTCGCCCCAGGCGGTGATGACGGCGACGACGCGCCTCGCGGGCGTGACGGCGGCGGCGTCGGCGCCCACTGGAGCGGCGTCGACGCTCCCGGCTTCCCACTCGGCGGCTGGCACGAACGCGATTCTTCAACACGCCATGCAGGACATAGGCACGCCCGCCGACGTCGCGGCCGAGATGGAGCTACTGCACGCCACGAACCGCGACATGTTTTCGTGGCTGCTGTTCAACTCGGAGAACATGAGCGCGCCCGGGAGCGCCGGCGGCGCGCTCGACGACCACGATCCGTTCCGCATGCTCGGCGGCGCGGAGGACCCCGCGAGCAGTCTGCCGATGTCGTTCTTGCACTCGTCGCCGCTGACCCAGTCGAGCGTGCTCACGTTGACGACGACGAATGCCGCACCGACGACGACGTCGGAGCTTCTTCACAGCAACCACCACCATCCTGCGTTGGCGAGTTCTCCAGCGGCGGCAAACGGTCATGGACTCGCGACGGCGACAGCGGCGGCAGGGTCGCTGCAAGTCTCGGTTCAAATGGGGACCAACTCCACGGACAAGTTTGCAGCAGCTGCGGCGGCGGCGGCAGCCAAGCGCCGTGGCAAGAAGCGTGGCGCAAATGAGTCACTTGGCGCGTTGACGCCATCTGCTAGTGGCACGCCGACCGCCGCGTCGACACCAGCACCGAAGAAGCCGCTTATCGGGAAGGAGAACTTGAACGGCACGCCGATGTCTGCGACCCAAGAAGGCTTGTTGCGACACCTCGAGTCGGCGAACAACGCGCTGGCGCAAAAGCGGCAGGCGTCTGGCGGAAACGCGAGCGCGCCCTCGGTGGTGACACCACCGGCGGTGGCGGCGTCGTTGTCGACTACTCCGAAGATCGAGCGCGCCTCCAGCAGCGGCAGTGACGACACGTTGTCGACGCTGCAGCGCAAGCAGAAGCTGGAGCGCAACCGCGAGTCGGCGCGTGAGTGCCGTCGCCGCAAGCGCGAACACATTCTGGGTGTCGAAGAGCGCTGCCGGCAACTCGAGCGCGAAAACATGGAGCTCCGCGGGCAATTGAAAGCCGGCAAGGAGGCCATGAAGCAAGAAGAGAAGGAGAAGAACCGCGTGTGCGAAGAACTCGAGCAGATGATCCAGCGCGGCGCGTCGGAGAAGGAGCTCGCGGAAAAGATCGACAATTTCAAAGAGCAGTACTCGGACTACGGCCACGGGCGCCGGTCGGCACTGGGGTACCATTTGCATCAAATCGAACGGCTCCTGCTGCCGACCCAAGTCACGAAGATGTGCATCTGGGCGCTGCGCCAGGACGACAGCTTCTGGCAGGACGAGGAGGACGAGACGAGTCTGCCGGTCATCCTCGCCAAGGAACTCGGCCTCACGGAGGAACAGAAGAAGAAGATTCAGCAGCAGCGGTGCGTTTGCGTAGCCTGTATGTGTTGCTGTGTCAATGGCTGGTGATACTCACTGGATGCTTTGTTTTTGTTTTTGGATGATGCAGAGGCTCGATCACGCTGATTTGCGAGAACCTCAAGAACGCGCTGTCGCTGCTGAACGAGCTGAAGACCGAGGTCATCCAGAAAAACACAACGCTAGACATGGAGATGGACAAGCTCCAGAACATTTTGACGCCCACACAACGCGCTAAAGTAAGTGACATGTCCTATGGTTGTTTTCCTTTATCCCACGTATCAAATACTGACTTGTTGGTTGCATTTGCGCAGTTTATCGTGTGGGTGACGAACAACCAAGCGTGCATGCACCTCTTGAACAAATTGTGGCGGAGCGTGTTATAAGCGAACTCGCCGTTGTCACATCGAAAATCCGCTCGCTTGCCCCACAGCAACGGATACACAGTGTCGTGTCTTGCGTGTTTCTCTATTCCCCCACAAACCTCACGAGAAATGCCAGAAGCAGTCGGCGGATTGGAAACTGGCGCGTGAGAAGATGGTGTATCCCATGTGCCGATTCGCCGGTTGCTTTGTTTTTTTTTCTTGAAATGTATAGAAATAACTTTCTCGTGGCTTTTTTGTCGTTGTTATCTGGTCGTCGCCATATTTGTTTTCCTAATGCGCGAACTAGTCTCCTCTGCCTTGCAGGCCTTCATATCCAAGAGCAGCCTCGTTTTTTATAGAGTATTCGCTGGCGTCAGTCGCTCCTCGTCCTGCAAAGCGGCAAGTGGCCAAATCTCCAGCGGCGCGCGACAATAAAGTGTCCTTCGCTGGCCACTGTGTCTGCTGTCGTCAATACTGCTGCGAGAAAAAAGAGCCCTCGCGCCATGCTGCGACTCTTCTCGTCACACTTTTTTTTTTATGAAAATCTTCTTCTCGGATCTGTCTCAAGCAATTCGTTGGCGCGATGCTCGCCGCCGCTGTTTACTTTTGCTCCAGGAGGCTCCGACGCATCTTCTTCATGTGGTTGTTCCACTGCTCGCTATTCGGGTTCGTCAGGCGGTACTGCAGCTCCTCCTCCGAGATCGCTTCGGCCATATTCACGAGCGACCCGAGCACCGTGCGGATGTAATTCGCGACATCCTTGTCGGGGCGCGCGCACTTGTAGTTCCAAAAGCCCTTGTCGGCGTTGAAGCCAAACTCCAGGATCGCCGAGCGGCTCGGTGTGCGCGCCAGAATCTTCTGCACCGTCGGCACATCGCGCGGATCCAGCACGACGATCGAATCGAGCTCGACGTGCGTGTTGCGCGGGCCGCCGCAAGAGAGCGCGATGGTGTTGTTGTCCGAGAGCTGCGCGAGGAAATCCACCGTGATGAGGTCCGACCACTTCCACTTGAGGTACTCTTTGTGCGTGTTCGGCACGTACGGCGTGTTGGGGCAAAACACGATGCCGTCCGTGTAGTGCGTGCGCTTGTCGTCGCTGTAGATGCGTCCAAGGCTGTGGTCGCGCTTCTGCACGCGCTGGATCTGGCGAAACACGTCCGAGATGTGGCGCACGGGCACCCATTTCTTGCGCAGGATTGGCAAAATCGCGTGACGATTGATATCCAGGTCGCGGATGCCCGCAGCGTACGGACCCCTGTCATATTCACAATCCACAATTCACAGCAGCACATATCCATCAACGCTTCAATGATGCAATGTTTCTTTCTGCACATGGAGCATTGCCGAGTACGTACTCATCTGAGAGGAAATCGTTGAGAATGCGCAGGCGCTCCATGAACGGCTTGTCAACGTGCGAGTCGCTCTGCGACGGCCCCGT
Source organism: Globisporangium solare (assembly GCA_023335675.1). Classification (NCBI taxonomy): domain Eukaryota; phylum Oomycota; class Peronosporomycetes; order Pythiales; family Pythiaceae; genus Globisporangium; species Globisporangium solare. The sequence continues at coordinate 23,093 of JAADVP010000239.1, read as the reverse complement.
CGCAATGATGTCAAACACCATAAACACATACCGGTTCTCACGCTGGTGGAACTAGAGGCAGCAAACAGCACGCAGTCAGCATATATACACACACAGCTCCATATAAGTTCTCCAATTCTGCCGTCGAGACGCATTCCACAGCACAGCAGGACGACGTACCACGAGCTCGCCATCCAGCACCGTTCCTTCGGGGAGAACCAATTTCAGCAAATCGAGCCCCGACGCCACGAACGGAGCGTTCGAGCGGTCCACCAGCACGACGGCGTCGCCAGCGACAACGAGGAAGTACCGCACGCCGTCGGTCTTTTCCGAGACAAAGTACTCGCGGGTCTTGACCAGCGGGATGTGCCAGCGCGCAAAGCCGACGGGCATCGTGCCGCTGAACTTATTGCGCACGCCCAAGCGCAATTGGTACGCGTTCTGCACCTCCGTGGCGCTCGGGAACCCCCAGTTGGACTTGAATGCCTGGCCGGCCTGCGGCATGAAGTACTTGACCATCTTCCACAGATACGACGCCGTGACCGTCGCGCTCTTCCAGCTCTGCCCGTTTTCATCGGGCTGTCGCAGCCAATCGCTCACGACGCTCTGGTCGAGCTCCACTTCGACCTCGTACGACCGCTTGTTGGTGTTTTCCTCGAGCACTTTGGTCAAATCGACGCGCAGATCCTTACCGACCGCCGACGTACGGTCCTTGTGCCGAATGCCCTCGGCAGCAGGCATCTCCGACAAGCTGCCTTGCAAGTCGCGCAATGGGAATTCGCACGAAATCGACACACGGCAGTCCCATTTGCAGTGCGGCAGGAAAATGTCAATCGAACCGAGACGCTCCTTGGCTTGCACTTGTGGCGCGCGACGCATGCTCGTGCTCAGGTCGACCTGTTCGATGATACGCTTCGACTGCGGCATGTTGTGCACAACCTGCTTCTCCAGGTGCTCCCTGAAGCCATCGCCCTTGAGCAAGTACTCGAGGCCTTTCACGAACGTCGGGAACTCTGCCTCGACGACACCCGGCACGAACTTTGCCCCGACGCCCTTCATCTGGTCGTCCGCCAGCACAATCGCAGCGTCGACGCCTTCCTGCGACGGGCGGCAGCGCGCATCCTGGAGACACGACGTGATCTTGCCGAACCGCAGCTCGACTTCGATTTCCGCGCCGAGCCCTTTCTCGTCGATCGTCGCGCGCATGTCCTGCAGAAACTGCGCGATCGCGGCGTCGGGCGCCACCGAATTCGCGTCCACCGTGATGGCCTGGCCTCTGCCGGCCGTGAGCTTGGCGACCTGCGCCTCCGCCTGCTTGGCCGACAGCGTGGACTCGTTGGTCTTGGAGAGCGACGAGAGCATGGAGCTCAAGATGGAGCCGCCGCCATTTGACATGCTGGAGTGCGAGCGCTTCGACATGGCGGCTGGACTGCGTGCGGCAGATAGCGATAGAGTGTGTCTGCGAGCGCTATGTGTGTGCGCAGAGCGCGCGTGGACCCACAGAGCGGTTGAAGATGGCTGCGCACGGAGCTTTGGCGCGAGCTCCGACCCGTCGATTGCTAGGAAGCGAGAGAGAAACGAAAGAGGGGGCCGGCTACTGTGCCAGACAGAATAATAGGCCATCATCCCGTACAGTAAGTAGCACATCATACTTACTACCTACGCTAGAGCATGCACAAGAGCAGTAGTATGCGAGATGATAGGCTATGCAACTGAAGAGGTTTATGGACACAACAGGCACATGAACCTGAGGTCACTAGGCCTCTACAGCCTGCCTTTTGAGCCCAAGCGCTCTGCGCAACGCACTGCCATCGTATCTGTCGTGCGTTGACACCGTAGCGGCGAAATGGTAAGCACGAAAGGCGTCAGCATGTTGGCGTGCTCTGGTTGCTGCGGGCGCAGATTCGCCTATGGTGCAAGTCGATTCCCCGCAGCACTTTCGAGTTTTTCTTTTTTTCTTTTTGTTCAAATTGCAGTGAGGCTGCAAGTTGCTGATTGCTTAGTGCCCGCGGCAGCAGCACGTGCAACAGAACGACAGCGCACGCATGCGCCACTCACTCACATGGCTCATACGTCGTGCATTGAGCTTCAAGCCAACTGTCGCAAGCCACAGGAACATGCAGACGAAGCGCGCGCTTTGAGGTGTTGGCGCTCGCAAACGAGCCATGCGCGCGACGCCCACACCCAACGGAGCGCACCGCACTTTGGTACGGCATGCACCCTTGGAACGTTTTCAACACGTGTGCGCGCTGTCTTCTCCTTGTCGAGCCACGGTCAATAGCGGAAACGTCGACGTCAGCTGCACCACGTTGCTGTTGTCGCTGACCCTCACATGCACAGAACGGGGCTGAGATCAATCGACGGATAAGCGCGCGAGAGTGGGGCTGGAAGTCACGACTGTCCTTTGCCGACGGCATTTCGGACTATCGTACCTTCAACGACATAATACTACTCACAATGTACCCATCTCACATCAAACCTATCCAACAGCATAATCCGACGAAACATGTGGGTAGAGAGGCTTTATGTGTCAAAAAGCGCCTCGTGCAGATTCGGCTGAAGATTCGCTTGTGAGCGAGTGGGTACAAACAGCAGACGCGCAGCAAAGGACTTGCGCAAATGGCTCAACTGCGCGGTCCCGCATCGACAGGACCCCCAGATGGCGCAGGGCCAGGTGGCTACAGTGCTCCATACAAGCGTATCGCATGGCCATCACTTGGTTGAAGCCTCCACCAGTTGAGCTCTTTATGAAGAATACCCTCTTGAAAGTGATTCAGACCATCTCTTTACGTCTTCAAGAGGGAAAATGAAAGCCAGCCGTTATTGTTGTCCAGAAACCTTTCATACTGGATACCAGAGTACACTTGCTTAACTTAATACCTCTAATTATTGATACCATCGCTGTATTCGGCTGATGGAGGAACGAACACTGGACGTGCGGGAAAAAAAAGTAGCCATGCAGCAGCACTTGCAGTACCAAAACGATCTTAACGTTAGCGCAACTCATGTACGTATCGACATGCCTCAGTAGCGCATTCGAAGCTTTGCAAACGAGGTTTGCGGCACAAGACAGCAAGCGTAACTCGAGTTGAGATAATGCGCGCCTGAGTGCTGCTGTTTGTGTGGGCCACCACAGTAGCACCCCATGCTGCGCGCACTATCCACACCGCAACAACTCCACAAAGATCGCGTTTCAGCAAACGCGCCTTGTTTGTTGTCTGCGCGTCATACTCTTGTGATACTTGACTGCCTTGCGTCTCCGGCTCATGCGCGCGCAAGGCGATCACAAAAACACACACAATGCGACAACAGCAGCATGGAAAAAGCGCATCTCTCGTCAACACATTCAGACCACAGGCAAGCGCTCTCTCTCTATAGAAACTTAAGCCACGAGGCGGCGGCAATTGTCGACGATGCAAGCGTGTCGCCACTTGCAACTTCAAGACACGCTGGCTGTTGTTTGCTTGTCTTGTTTGTCTCGACACAGGCTCGCGGTGCACTTGCGCAAATGCGGCAGCCACGCGTCAAGCGCTGACGAGTGGGGAGGAGGGGCGGCGGAAAAAGCATCGCCGACACCGGACATCGACGCACTCAAGTGCGCCGCGCATGATCTACGCGCTGCACGTATCCGTATGTTCATCCAGTTTGCCACAAAATGCCATACAGAGTCTGCTGCGCCAAAGCGCTGCATATTGTCGACGCCACTTTTGAGAGGGTGTGTGTCCGTTTTTTTTTATAAAAGATAAATCACACACTCTCCCTATGCACGACCACTTCAACCCGTCCACTTACAAACGCCAAGAGTGGACGCGTATCCACTCAGTGTCGACGTACTGTGCGTGCACGCGCGTACGTCATAGCTAAGCGCCCTAGCCCTGCACTCAAACCAAAGATTCGCACCTTACTTTGCAGTGTTTCCCGCGTTCACAATCGTGCAACCATTTTCAGTCACCCGAACCCTAGGCGAGAACCTCTCCAAGAGCATAAATTACATCAAGCTCCGCGAGCAGTGCGTCATAAAAAATGGGTATGCAGCGTTTGTGGAGGCTGCCGTTTATTACGAGTTGCGTGTAAACTTCCCGAGCGTTGTCCCATTCACAGCCCATTTCTGCATGGTGGTGGGTGTGTCGAAGATGGGACAGCCGGACCTGGAAAAATTGCAGTGGTGGCTCGCCGTTTTCTAACCCCGGATCTGTCTCTTTTGGCTCGAGCGGAGCGCGGTGGACAGGCGGATCCACTGTCCACCATGCTCGTCCGCTCCGCTCCACTGCAACCGCTCCACTCCCCCGCCCCCCTTTCCCCATGTGATCTTCCCACATCGCCGCCGCTTGCCACGAAGAGCTCATTTTCCAATTTGGACGCCGACGAGCAGAAGATCTTCGGCTTCCGGTTCGCCTCGTTACGTCTCCGCCGCTCTCCGTCGCGCCACGCCTCCCCCCTCCGAGTCATGGCGGACCAGTTCACCCCCTACCGCGCCAAGATGCAGGCCGCGGGCCTCAGCGAGGCCGCCATCAAGGCCTTTGAGTACTCGTACGAGGCGCTCGTGAGCGGCGAAAGCGGCATGATCTCGGAAGACTCGATCACGCCTTCGGACGACATTGCGTACTTGGAAGGCAAGGCCGGCAGCATCCGTGAGTCGATCAAGGCCGACCCGTCGCTGCTCAAGGAAACCGTCGTGTTGAAGCTCAACGGCGGTCTCGGCACGAGCATGGGCCTCGACAAGGCCAAGTCGCTGCTCAACGTCAAGGGCGACGACACGTTCTTGGACATCATGGCCAAGCAGGTCACGGAGCTCCGCGCCACGTACCAGTCGAATGTGCGCTTTGTGCTCATGAACAGTTTCAGCACGAGCGCCGACACGTTGGACTACCTCTCCAAGTACCCAGAGTTGGTGGAAGACCCAGAATTGGAGTTGCTCCAGAACAAGGTGCCAAAGGTGGACGCCGCGTCGTTCGCACCTGCGACGCACGAAAAGAACCCTTCCAAGGAGTGGTGCCCACCAGGCCACGGTGACTTGTACCCCTCACTTGCCGGCTCGGGCAAGCTGGACAAGTTGCTCGCGCAGGGTGTCAAGTACATGTTCGTGTCCAACTCGGACAACCTCGGCGCGTCCCTGGACTTGGACCTGCTCACGTACTTTGCGCAGTCGGGCAAGCCATTCTTGATGGAGTGCTGCGAGCGCACGGAGAACGACAAGAAGGGCGGCCACTTGGCGACCCGCAAGGCGGACAACCGCCTGATCTTGCGTGAATCGGCGCAATGCGAGTCAGAGGACGAGGTGCACTTCCAGAACATCGACAAGCACCGTTACTTCAACACCAACAACTTGTGGATCCGCTTGGACAAACTCGCGGAAGAGTTGCAGAAGCAGGGCGGCGTCATCCGCCTACCAATGATCAAGAACTCGAAGACCGTGGACCCAAAGGACGGCAGCTCGACGCCAGTGTACCAATTGGAGACGGCCATGGGTGCGGCCATCGAGTGCTTTGACGGCGCTGGCGCGGTGTGCGTGCCGCGCACGCGTTTCGCGCCAGTGAAGAAGTGCGACGACTTGTTGCTGCTCCGCTCGGACGCCTACGTGATCACGGAGGACCAGCGCCCGGTGCTCGCGCCAGAGCGCAACAACATTGCGCCAATCGTGTCGCTCGACGGCAAGCAGTTCAAGCTCGTGCAGCAATTGGAAGCTGCGCTCCGTGGCAACGTGCCATCGCTGATCAAGTGCGACCGCTTGAAGATCACGGGCAACGTCGGCTTTGCGCCAGGTGTCGTGTTCGAAGGTACGGTCAACGTCGTGAACACGAGCGCGGAGCAGAAGACGGTGCTCACAGGTGTGTACAAGGACACGACGGTGGATTTGAGTGAACAGCAGGGCCTCGGCCCACTCAAGGTCTCAGCCGTCAAGACCACGCCGATCAAGGACCAGAAGCCTGGCACGTCGGGCCTCCGCAAGAAGACCAAGACGTTCATGGAGGGCCATTACTTGCACAACTTCGTGCAGTCGGTGTTCGACGCGCTGCCGACCAAGGACGTGCAGGGCGGCACCCTCGTGGTCTCGGGCGACGGCCGCTACTTCAACAAGGACGCGATCCAGATCATCGCGAAGATCGCGGTCGCCGCGGGCGTTGACCGTCTGTGGATCGGCCAGAACGGTCTGTTGAGCACGCCAGCGACGTCGGCGGTGATCCGCGAGCGCGAGGGCGGCTCGGTCGCGTTCGGCGCGTTCATCTTGAGCGCGTCGCACAACCCGGGTGGTCCAGATGAGGACTTTGGCATCAAGTACAACTGCGAGAACGGCGGTCCAGCGCCCGAGAAGGTCACGAACGAAATCTTCAACATCACGAAGACGATCTCGGCGATCTCGATCGCGCAGGACTTCCCAACGATCGACACGTCGAAGGTCGGCAAGACCACGATCACGTCGGACGACGGCAGCCGCTCGGTGGTCGTCGAAGTGTTCGACGCCGCTGAGGACCACGTCGCGCTGCTCAAGAAGATCTTCGACTTCAACGCGATCAAGAAGCTGATTGCGCGCGACGACTTTACGTTTGTGCTGGACTCGATGTGGGGCGTGCAGGGCCCATACGCGACCCGCGTGTTTGTCGAGGAACTCGGTGCGCCAGCGTCGAGCCTGATCAACAACACGCCAAAGGAGGACTTCAACGGCGGCCACGCCGACCCAAACTTGACGTACGCCAAGGAACTGATCAAGATCCTCGGCGTGGACAACAAGGGCCTCCCAGTGCACGGCCAGGACCAGGAACCGCCATCGTTTGGTGCGGCCTGGGACGGTGACGCCGACCGTAACATGATCCTCGGCAAGCGCTTCTTCGTGACGCCATCAGACTCGCTCGCGATCATCGCCGCGAACGCGCACGTGATCCCGTTCTTCCAAAAGAAGGGACTCCGTGGTGTTGCGCGCTCGATGCCAACGAGCGGCGCGGTTGACCTCGTCGCCAAGAAGCTCGGCATTGCGCTCTTCGAAGTACCAACGGGCTGGAAGTTCTTTGGCAACTTGATGGACTCGAAGGAGATCTACGGCAAGGAGGACTACACGCCGTTCATTTGCGGTGAAGAGAGCTTCGGCACGGGCTCGAACCACGTGCGCGAGAAGGACGGCATGTGGGCCGTGCTCGCGTGGCTGTCGATCTTGGCGTCGAAGCAGGTCGAAGGCGCGCCGCTCGTGAGCGTCGAAGACATTGTCAAGGCCCACTGGGCCGAGTACGGCCGCAACTACTACTGCCGCTACGACTACGAGAACGTGGACAAGGCCGGCGCCGAGGCGATGTTCGCGCAGATGACCAAGTTCGACGGCGTCGTTGGCCAGGAGATCAACGGCTTCAAGATCAAGGTCGCCGACGAGTTCACGTACTTGGACCCAGTGGACGGCTCGGTGTCGGCCCACCAGGGCATCCGCTACATCTTCGAGGACGGCTCGCGCGTGATCTTCCGCTTGTCGGGCACGGGCGTGGCCGGCGCCACGGTGCGCATGTACATTGAGAAGTACGAGGTGCCGAGCGGCAACTTGGGCCAGGACGCGGCCTCGGCGCTCGCGCCGCTCATCGACGTCGGTCTCAAGCTCTCGGATCTGGCGAACGCCACGGGCCGCAACGCGCCAACCGTCATCACTTAAGTTACTTAGTCACCGCGTCGAAGAAGAAGAAGAAAAAAGCAGCAGTAGCAGCAGCAGGCGTGTAGGAAATCCGAGTCATCCATCGGTCGACCAGAGGATGGTCCACACTATTTTGTGTGTGTGGCGATGAACAAAATTTAAACAGGTTTTATTTGCATACAAGTTGGTGTTGTGTGCACGGTCTCACGAGATCGGGTTTAGCAGGGTATTATGCTGATGAAGTTTCACAACAAAGAGCTTCTTTTGAGCGGCGGCAGTAAAAAGAAAGCCCCGATATGTTTGCGCAGGTGTACCAGTCGGGGCTCATCTCGCTGCTCTACAGCGTCGGGTACGTGCGCACGCGCAGCTCGCTGTTCTCCGCGCGCATGCATATGCGCTTACTCTACACGCTCTCACTGCGGCCGTACGCAGGAACAAGCCCCTGCAGCTGTGGGAGAAGCAGGAGGAGGCGCCGGCGCGCAGCGTCACGCGCGTGCTCGACGATGAGATCCAGTCAGCGGTGATCGAGCTCAGCGCCGCCGAGAGCATCCGCAGCACGTGGATCCGATGTCCCATGGGCGCCGCCTCCGACAGCGCGATCGCAGAGCGCGGTACCACTGCCAACGCGGACGAAGCGCTCGACCGCCAGACGTCGCTGCACATCCGCCTGCAGCACCTCGTGCTGCTCGTCAAGCCGCTGGACGCAAGGCACATGTCGATCGAGGTGCATGTGCGGGATTCGCGAAAGCAGATCCGCCGCTTCCGTGCGTCGACGTTCCAGAAGGCGACGGTCGTGCATCCTCTGATGACGGCGGTGCCCTTGGCGCTGGATGCCGGCTGCTGGAACCAGCTGCAGTTGGATCTCGCACAGTTGACGCGCGAAGCTTACGGCACGACCTACGAGCACACGGTCAGCGTGCAGCTGCACGCGAACTGCCGAGTGCGGCGCGTGTACTTTGCTGAGAGAGTGTTCCCCGAAGAGCAGCTCCCCGTCGAGTTTCGGCTCTTCAAGCGCCTCAGCAAGGCCCAAGTGGCTGCGTACAAAGAGCTCGATAAAGACGCGGAAGCAACGAAATAGCATTCGCGAAAGAAAAGCCACTCAGGTGGACCCGGTATATTTATTTACGCGCGCATGGCTGTTGCTGCTACTTTCCAATCACCTCAGTCGCTTCAACCGTGTGGGCCGGACTTTCACGTCGCTGCCAGCACTGCTGGAGGTCGGAGCTCCGGCAACGCCACCTCCCTCCTGCGGTCGCTCTGGGGACGAAGCTGACGTCGCGATCGCGGCTGATGGCGACGAGGCTGGCGACGACGCGACGCGCTCCGTGATGGTGATGTCGCCGTCCTGTGTGCTCACGCGGCGCATTTTCGCTGGTGGCGATGCTCCGTCAGCGGCGGTGGCAAGCGGAGTCGCTCGAAGCGGGATGAACGTGGTCGCGACAGCTCTGCGTTGGAAAAAGAAAAAGGGGCGATGATGTCAAGACGCACCGCATCTAACGAGTGGAAGATGCAGCAGGAGACAAACAGCCGAGACGTACTGAATATCGTCCTTGACCAAGGGCGACGCCATGGCTTGCAGAACGCCGTTGTGGCGGCGCTTGATCGCCATTTCCACAAGACGTCCAATGCTGCAACACACGCACCACCACCACAGTCAGTTTAAAAAGGCCAAGCTCAGCGGTATGACGCATGCAAATGCGTACTTGTGGTAGGCGACGAAGTTCATGAACTCGAGGGACGCGCGTGACGTTTTCCCGAGGTGGAGCCAGTGGCGGAATTGCTGGCCCTTGCTGCTCATAAAGTTGAGTTTCCGGCTGCGCGCAAAGCCGTCGTACATGGACCAATCCATCGCCTTCGTGCGCTCGTCCGCAAACTTGATCCGCTCCTGGCCAAACAGATTGTCGTTTCATGAAAACAAGGTAAAGAAAATGCGCGCCAGTCAGCTTTTCGGCATCGTGGAAGACTATCGCAGCGAAGAGGCAAACGCACGCACCAGGAACGCTTCGTTGAACACGGAGTCCGCCTCCGAGACCGCAAACAGGTCGAGTTCTTCGGCGAGCTCCTCTTCTTCGACGTCTTCCAGCTCGTTCTGCTCGTGCTTGCTCTCGCCGCGGAACTCCCGCCAGCGGCCATAGTACATGGCTTCTTCATGGAACACCTCGACCAGCGTCTACGCAAGCGAACAGAGCATACTCATAAGCAAAAGCAAAAAGCAAACGCAAAGCCCGCACTTGAAGCTGATGTCTTGCCCGCAATCCGGCACCAGCGTGGAGCTCTTCGGGGTCGATCACGCTCAATGCAGCGCGCAGATACTCGCCCACTGTTACACATCACACATCATATAATGAGTATGAACTGCCCTAACGGCGTATATGAGCGCATGCCAAGCGCACTGGCCACATACCTAGGTACTTGACTTCTTGCACGGCGAGCGCGCAGGGCCGCGCCCAGTCCCCAAACGTGCTCATCATCGCTGCCATCGTCTTCACCAGCACGCCCTTGGCGCCTTCGAACTCCTTGTGCACGACGCCGCACGCGACGCATTTCTCGTCGTAAAACTCGGCGTCCACGACTTTCCAGCGCGCCTTGTGGGTCTGGCGCTCCGTGTACTGCGCGATCTGCGCCGGTGCGATGTACGCGCTGTTCGGGTGCGCCGCCAGGTCCAGACTGTCGCTGAAGGGTAGCGGCGTGGACGACGGGGTCGACGTGCTCGCGACAGACGTGGTCGTCGTCAACGTGCGGCGCTGCAGCATCTGCAAGTACAGATCCGTTCGCACTGCGACTGCTGGCACCAATGGAGTTGTTGGGCTTGGAGCTGCAGCGACGCCCTCCACCGCATTCACAGTTGCTGTTGATAGCGGTTCTGCAGCAGCAGCGGCAGGCTCTGTTGTGTCTGCTGTAGGAGTTGGCGCTTGCGCTGCTGCCGCACTCGCAGCTTTCTTGCGCACGCGCTTGTCGCGAATGTACTCGAGCATTTTTTTCTTTTGGTCCACTGGTAGGTGCTTCCACGCATGCGTCTAACGAGAGAGAGAGAAAGAAAATCACACGCTTATCCGTCAGCACATACCCGTCGTCCACCACACCGCTAGCGCGTGTGCAGTACGCATCGCATGCAGCATTGCTACGTTGGCTTGATGCGTACCTCTTTGTACGGGTACTTCATCTGAATCGCGTGGAACAGGCGATGCACTTGCTCAAGCAGCGGCAGCTTGTCCAGGTCCTGCAGTCCGTACTCGTTCTCCTCGTTGTGCTCCTCGTCGGCACCGGCGTCAGTGTCATGTCCACTGGGCGCTGCGGCATCCGCTGCAGCAGCCGCTACAGGCTCGTCGCCATGCTGCTGCGGTTCGTCCGCATGCTGCGCCGCCACCATGCTGCTGCTCGAGGCTTGAAAATAAACAGCGGTGAATGCTGCCAATAAAGCTCTTCAACCTCAACTAGTGTGGGACACTTTAATTAGTCTATTAATTTGTTGTGAGCCACATAAAGCACGGACACGAGCTGGAGCTTTTTCGGGTCCAGAACAAAACAATCCCATCTGAAGCAAGAAGCAAGAAAGGAGGCATGGCGGACGTGGAGCTTGGCAACGCGCCTGCGGAGAAGGACGCGGCGCCGCTTGTGTCCGGGAGCATCAGTCTGCCGTCCGCAGAAGAGAACACGCTCGACGAGCCCGTGTCTGCGACGATCGTGCGTGCCCTTTTTCTTTTTCTTTCTTTGCTTCGATGTGGCGTCATGAACAAGCGTATTTCGAAATGTGTGTGCCGCGGCTGCTCGCGCTTCCATTTGCTTATAAGTACGATGCTGTGATCTGCGCGCACAGCTCCGCGATGTGCGGCTCGTGACGGGAAAACTGAAAGTCGTGCTCATGCCGCGCAATACGTCTGAAGAGACGCTCAAGGCGCTGCGAGACTGTGCGATTGCGGCCGATCTCATTGATGATGCAATATATATTGCGCTGTGGCTCATACACGCTGCGCTCTGTAGGGGATCTGTGGGGGCCGCTGATGTTGTGCTTGTCGCTGTCGATGTAAGTGCGCTTTTGCAGACCGTTGTTCGCTGTGAATGTCTTTCATGTCGAGATGTTAGTGCTAATATGTGTTCTTGCATTCTGCTGACGCCTTTTACCTCATTAGCATGCTGAGCATGACGGCGCCGTCCCAGCAGTCCGCGATGGTGTTCACCGGCGTGTTCGTGGTGATCTGGGCAGGCGCAGCCATTGTCACCATCAACGCACAGCTCCTGGGGAGCACCATGTACGTTCACAGCGAGCAAAAAAGCAGGCGTTCTGGTGATTTAAAGCGTGCGACTAACGACGTCCTTGTATTCTATATGGACGCTACGCTACAGCTCGTTTTTCCAGAGCGTGTGTGTACTGGGGTACTGCGTGTTCCCGCTGAACATCGCAACACTGCTCTGCATGGTGCTGGGGGTCGTGGTCTCGCACATTGCCCTGCGCATGCTGATCGTTGGCATCGGCTTTGTCTGGTCCACGCGAGGTACTGTCTTTAGCTGCGCATTGCTTGAACTGATGCGTGTCAAAAAGCGCCTCACACTGACGCCACGCGCTCTTCGTGCGTGTGTGTGTGTGTACTGCGGCTGTCGTATGAAGCGTCGGTGGTGTTCATGTCGAAGCTCGTACCGCCAAAGCGCAAGGCGCTCACGGTCTACCCGGTGCTTCTTTTCTACTTGTTCATTAGCTGGATGGTCCTAATCCAATAATTGTTGCGCCAAAGCGCAAGGCTCATGGTCTACCCGGTGCTTCTTTTCTACTTGTCTTAATCCAATGTTGGTTGCATAACAAAAACACTTTTTTGTGCTGAAAAAAGTACGTAGAACCGAGACGGACAGTGCGGTTTTTCAAACAAAGTACTTGTTCGGTTGCCACTCATTTCTCCGTCCATCACTTTCCTCCCATTTTCCGGAAAACCACACAACCCACTTACTAGAAAGCATGAGCGGAACGGCTGCGAACCAACTGGAGAAGCTGATCGCCGACATCGAGACGGAGTTGGGCATCGACGCCAACACGCCGGTCGGCAAGACGGCGGCGGCGGCGGCCCCTGCGGCGTCGGAGCAGAAGCCAAAGGCCAAGAAGGAGAAGAAGCCTGCGCCTGCCAAGAAGGCGGCCGCGCCGGCCGACGCCGACCAGCTGGAGATCACGAAGCTCGATATCCGCGTCGGCAAGATCGTCAAGGTCTGGAAGCATGACACCGCCGACAAGTAAGTGCGCTTTAATTTTCCGCTTTCTTTTTTCTCATGGCTGCGTCGCGCTCGCATGTGAGACTGACGTGTGTGCTTCTTGTGTGGAATGAAAAGGCTCTACTGCGAGGAAATTGACGTGGTACGTACGCGCAATGGCTCTCTGATGCCGTGTTCATGCCCGCGCTTTGCTCACTTGCGTTCGTATGGATGTCTGTGCGCATGCTGTAGGGCGAGGACGAGCCGCGCCAGATCGCGAGTGGGCTCGTGTACCACTACTCGCTGGAGGAGATGCAGGACCGCCGCATCCTCGTGCTCTGCAACCTGAAGCCGCGCAACTTGGTGGGCTTCAAGAGCCACGGCATGGTCATGTGCGCGGCCGTGCCGATCGAAGGCGGCAAAGAGAAGGTGGCGTTCGTGGACCCGCCAGCCGACGCCAAGATCGGCGAGCGCATTGTGTTCGACGGCCTGACCGGCGAGCCATACACGCCTGCGCAGGTCGAGAAGAAGAAGGTGCTTGTGAACATTGGCGAGGACATGAAGACCGACGCCAGCGGAGTCGCCAAGTGGAAGGACCACGTGTTCAGCACCTCGGCTGGTCCCTGCACGGCTCCTGTCGTGAACGGCGTTATTAGATAAGCATGATCGCATCGTGCATCACAAGGTGCTCTTGTCTGCGCTGTTCGTGTTGAATTCTCTCATCTTGGTGGTGCCGTTTTGATCTTATGAGGGAAGACACAGTGCATCGCAAAATGGAGAAAAAAATACACAGACTTTATCACAAACAACCTTGATCCGTGCCACTAATTCACTTACCAGTGCAGGGAGTTGAAGTCCCCGGCTGGCTGGCTAGTTTCGCTTGCGCTTGGCGGTGGTCTTGGCGCTATCGTCTTTGGCCTTGGCTCTCGATTTCTTGGGAGACGCCGTTTTCTCAGTATCCTTCTTTTTGGATTTCTTCTTCAAAGGCAGCTGAACAAACTCTTCTTCCTCTTCTTCATGCTCAGGTGCTGGCTGTTTGGGCTTCACATTTGCTTTCGGCTTTCGACTCTTGGGTTCCTTTTCAGCAGGAGAGTCTTCGGACGAATCAACAGCACCCTCTGCATCGTCCAATTCCTTCTGCATGCTTTGCTCCAAATCCTCTTGCGTGAACGTGTTTCCCTTCTTCTTACCCTTCGTCTTCTTGCTTTTCGTCACTGTAGGAGACTTGACCACTACTTGCCAGCTATCCCCCGAGCGACCGGGAAGATCCTTGTTTGGAGAAAAGAGCATGACATTCGCCGCTTCCACATCTCCAAGCACTTGACTGAGGCTAACTCGTTTCTCGATGACACGGAGAGGCGACTCCATCGCCATACGCCGTCTTCGGCGAGCGCCCTTTGTCTTCTTGGTCTTTTTGCCATCAGCGCCTTCCCGTAGACGAGGAGTAGAATCCGGCTCGATCATCGGGGTTTCGCTCACTTCCAGCATGTTAAACGGAGTCGTCGTTGGCAGCCGAGTGGGCGAAGGAGTCTTTGGTGGAGTAGCTGGAGTCGCAGCAGGCGCCGCTGCTGTTGCAGCATTCAGCTGGCGTTGTTGCTGCTCGAGATGCTTCTTGTGGTGCAGCTCAAACTGCCGTATGTCATATTCAACCTCCATCGCCATTTGAGGGTCAGCACTCAAAATGTCTTTCACTTCTTGCCGGTACAACTTGAAAAGTTCGTGGAAGTAGTGCTGCAGGTACCGCATTAATGGACTGCGCTTTGATTCCAGTTTGTGTTTCAATCCGATCAAAATAGGAACCACGTTTTCGAGAAAATTTTTCTTCGACATCTTGGAAAGAAGTTTGCCCTTCGCTGCTGCCAACTGCGTAGATACGCTGCCACTGTTCCCACTGGCGTCAATATTCGCATCAGCACCACCCTCTTCACCATCAACGTCATCTTCGGCATCCTTTGACGCAGAGAGTTTGATATCGGAAGAACACAAAATGGCAAACGTGTCTTTCAGCACAGCCTCGGTGCCGTGGTCGGTGATTTCAGATGGATTCTTGCAGAGCACAAGTTTTCCGTCAGTAACTTCTTCCAAGATCTCATTGCACAGCTTCATCGATATCTGCAGTTTCTGTTCATCCGACATATTTTGCAGCAAAAATCGGTACAGCTGGAAGCGCTGGGGAAAGCGTGCATTGCCGGGCAAAGCGATCTCTTCGACTCCTTCTCTGTCCATCGTAAAGTTCGTCTGGCCTTTGTAATTGTTGAACACGAAGATCATCTCGACGAACTTGTTCGAGAACAAGTGAGGAGACTTTTGTCGCAGAGGTCCACAGAGAACATGACGAGCTAGATTGGCCAGCTCCTCGTCTTCATCCACAACCGCGCGAATGAAGAACCGCAGCAAAGACTCCCGCCATTTGATGTAATCTTGCAAGATCAGCTGGGAAAACAGCAGCAACGCGCTTCGTCGAATCAGTGGACTCTCATCCAACAGCGATAATGCAATGGTAGGGATATATGCGTCCACCAGAGATGTGTAACGGATGCATAGATCGCCAAGGATAAGCAGAATGTTTGACCGGATGTCTTGGATCTTGCACGTTCGAAGCTCGCGGATTAGCATCGTGATGCAGCTTTTAGCGAGATCTTGGTCGCGAAGGCACAGTTTGCCCAGAGTCACAAACGCGCACACTCGAATCGGAGTCGGGATGTCCGTTGGATCCGAAGACTCGGCAGCATCTTCTTCGGGATCTTCCTGTGAAGTCATTTGGCTCGACATGTTCGGTATAATTTGAGGAGGCAGGAAAAGCTGGACAAGTGCTTTCAGACTTGGCCCGACCGGAAGCAGTGCGATTTCAGACGGATCTCGGCTCTTGTCGTCATCTTTGTTAAATTCTAGCAACGCAACCTCGCCAACAGAAATCAGTTGCTTCTGGATAAGCTGTGTTTGGTCCAACACTTTTTGAGGCTCCCTCTCCAGGCACATTTGCAGGTTGGACTCGCACAAATCAAGCAATTTCTTCCCCCAGACGAAGCTGATTTCTCTCCCTGCCTCTGTGTTTGGCGCTTTCGACTTGCAAATACTGTTTAATGCCAGAATGGCATCTGCGATGACATTCAACGGGATCGCGAACGCATGCAACGATGCGAGGATACTGTCCCCGATCGCTTTCGCTTCTTGAGCCTCAATCACGGGCGACAATGCGGCGACCACGCGTAAGATACGCTTTGACCCATTGTTGAATTCCGCAGGCAGCTCTTGCTTTTGCAGCTTGTTCCAGCAACTCACCACAACTTCCAGGTTCTCTTTGTCGATTTTCGCCGTCTCAACCAGTTTGCCGGTGTGGGCGAGCTCCTCTAAAACGACCCAGCTGAAATCCCAGTAACGTGTCAGATCTCGCTCAGTGCTGCTACTTTCATCTTCGCTTATTGTGGAATTGACGCATTCTTTGATAGCGTACATGCAAGCACGGGTGATCTTCTTCATGTCGATCTTGTCTTCTTTGATGAGGATTCGAAGCGCTTTTTGAACACACCGAACCATCACCCCGTCCAGATGGCCCATGAGACTCCACACCGAGTGCAACGCATCACGACGCATTGTACTCTTTCGGACATTGTACCACGACAGTATCCTCTCGAAAATCAATTTGTTGGCCCACTCCAACGAAGATGTCTGGACGCTTGCTTCAGGGTCTGCGCACAATGGCAAAATACCCAAGTTCCACAGCTTTTGCACTTCGTCATCTTCAGGGAACTTGAGTAAGATTGCTGAGAGCGACTTGATTGCTTGAACACGAACTAGGAGCGATGTATCAGTGCATCTAGAGTGGATATCAAACAGGTCCTTCCTCATTGAGGACAGAATTGGCCCTGATCGAACAATCAGCAGCGCCTCCAGCGCCTGGATGGCTGCCTTGCGAACAAAGGTTTTCTCGTCCAGTAAACTTTCCCGAAAGAGCTCGACCAAGCGACGCATCAGCGGCGTTTCTTCGGTAGTCTTCTTCCCATCCAGACCCACCGAGCGAGCGTAAAGAATCTTTTGAAGGGAGACTGCAATGTTTTGCGTTCCATCGCTTCCTTCATCCATCTCTGCATCTTCATCCTCACTATCTGCTTTGTTCGCGTCATTCTCTTCACTTGGCACCGCCATGTTCGATAAACCCAGCGTCAGTGCAGACGAAATTCCAGCAATCGCTTTCGCACGAACGGTAGAAATCTTATCTCTTGATCGATCAATCAGAACATCGAGCAACGGACCCACACCGGAAAACGGAATGAGCTCTTGAGAAATATTACTGGGCTCTTTCCAGAATTCGGGCTGGAGCACGAATCTACCGATCAGTTCCACAGCAAACTGTCGATACTTTGCGTTCACATTTCTGGAATAACTGGAAAGGAAACGCGCTAGTCGAACACGCTCCTCGTCGTGGAAACCATGATCGCCGTTCGCAGTCCCACCAATTGCGACTGAGAACGCATATGAAAGCACACGCTGTCTTTCTTCCGAACGCTCTGGTGCTTTTAGGCAAATGTTTTGAAGCAGTCCCAGCTTAAGCAGAGACCCCTGACGCTGAATTTCTTCCCGCTCTTCATTGTCGTCACTTGCACTCGAATAAATAATGCGCTCCGCTCGACTGATAACTTCAATTGCCAGCTTGTGAAACCGCAGCGCACAACGGTTTTCCATCGCCAAAGACTCTTGCATGACGACGCCAGGGACGTAGCAGTGGACGATCACACGGGCGATCTGCACTATGCTCCCGTGAACCCCGTTCAGCAAGCTCGACACCACCTTAAGCGACTTGTCAATCAACGCACTGCCGACATCATCGTCCAAAACGGTGTTTTGCAACTGGATGACCATCTCGATCGTCGAAATAATCGATTCAGAACTTGACGCAAGCGAGAAATTGCCCAAAAACGTCGCCATCATCTCAAACAAATCGAGCCCAAACTTGTTCATCTTCTGCTGCAACTCGGAAATGTCTTCTTCGCTCTCTTGTTGCTTGCCTTTCCGTTTCGCTGCTTTCTGCTTCTGTTTCAGAGTCCGTTGTCTTACAGAGACTCGCCGGCTGGCTGCAGCTCCGCTGTTTGCTGCAATAGCGTCCACTCTCACCAACGCAGCCCATTTCTTCAGCACATCCAGCACCTGGCGATACACATACGGCATAAAGATTCCGTACGCTGACCCACCAGGAATCTGGAGCCACGTCAGATACACCTTGCTCGCCAGCAGCGCCTTCACGAGCGCTCGTCGTTTATCTTCTTCATCCAGCTTCGAGTACACGTCACGGATATTTATCGTTCCCTGAAGCAGGGTGAAGAACGTACGATACACGGCAATTGAGTGCGCGCGCTCGTTCTCGTTCCCGACGACCGCAGCGATCGCGTCCTCGGATGCGAAAAACTCCCACAGCTGCGCGACCTCGGGCGCCATCAGCAACACGTGGTCGTTGCTGAGCCGCTCGTTTGGACGTGATGCTTGGTCGGTCTCCGCGGCGGTCGCCAGATGCTTGCGCAGATACTTTGTCAGCGCGCGGTCGACGCTGCGCAGCTGGCCGACCGTCACGTTCTCGACGAAATCCGGGAAGAGCGCGTCGGCCCCCTCCGCGGCCTCGTCGGCCGTGAGCACGGCCGTGCCGCCCGTGTTGAAGAGCGACGCAACCATGTCCTCGGGCACCTCATTGAGCTCGAGCGCCCGCAGCGCCGCGACGAGCTCCCGCTCCAGCTCCATGTCTCTTTCTCGCTTTCTCTCTTGTCCAATATCACACGAGCGCGGAATGGATGGACTTTGCTTTTTTGGCGCGGGGCTGGGGGCGTTCAAATTCAAAGCAAGGCTTCCCTCTTACAGCGGCAAGCTTGGTATAGAATACCCTGTGTAAAATTATATTAATTGATGAACATGCACGGAGTTTGACAGTGTTAGCTACCACAGTTACCCTTCATTTCGAATGCCTCTGTTATTGAGATGCCTTTTGACATTTAATGCACAGAGCATGCATTGATCTACGTGGTGCTTCGCCCTTGGAGGCCTACTATTGCAGCGACACGACCATCACTCGTACTTCAACTCGTAGAATAAAATTAGCGAGTCCAACGAAACCATTCGCATGATGAGCGCGCAATTATAGCCGCCGTCTGTCTACATATGCGCGCCGCGCCCGCGTCGATCGAGTCGCCGTTAACAAGCTGCTTGCTGCTCAGCCAGCGGTAGAGCGCGCGATTGCAGGGCCTCGCTCCGGCCGTGTATGTACCGAACCCGTCATCGCGCGTGGTGATGAATCATGGAGCGGAGCAGCGAGTCGACTCGCCGGCAGCGGCCGCAAGAGCAGGCAGCAAGACACCAACGACTGACCGCGTTGTAAACGCCGACCAGGCTGATGTGGTGAAACATTTGTCGCTCGGCCCAACTGCAGACGGAGTGTTGGATGCGGATCATGGTCGATGCAGCACGCAGTCGGCATTCATGGCGCGACAAGCCGAGCGCGCGCACCTGACAGGACTCTCGCCCATTGAAGAAATGCGGATCGCGCAGAATGAACTGCGCGCGAAGGCTGCGAAAGAGGTCATGTGTGCTGTGTTGTATTTGATTTCGTCAACGTCCGATCTGCATGGATGGGCGTTGCCTTGTTCCGTTCAACAGCACGCGCGCTAACAGAACTTTGCATGACAGTTTTCCGAGCAACCGCGGTTCCAGACGAGTTTTCAGAGACTGATCACAACCAAAGAAGTGGTGCGCAAGCTGAAAAACAGAGCCAAAGTGGCCGTCGCTCCGTCGAAAACCGAGGTGCACGATGACCGTTTGGAGTGCGACATGGACGAGTTGACGCCAGGTGCGTGCGTGCCCACAGACATCTCCTTCTCAAAGCTCGTTTGTTAAAGATCTGTCGATGTCTACACACTTGCATATAAACTGCAGCGGAGGCGCTCAGTTTTGTCGAATCCGCGACGAAAGACGAGACACGGATGTTTGAAAAAGAAATGGAGCGCGAAGAATCCAAGCTGCCGCTGTACATCATCTCTCCCCATGGAAAATTTCGCTTGCGCTGGGATATGCTGTCGGTCCTGCTCATATCATGTGAGTTCAATATCGCTACGCATGTTGCATGTTGCAAGTTTCTTGTCGAGTGGGGGATGAGTGCCTTTGCTGAGGGAGTTTTGTTTTGTTTGTAGACAACGGCATTATTATTCCGGTACAGCACAACTTGCTAAACTAGCGTATGCTATGTCACGGGAACTCATTCGAACCTCATTCTCTGTTTTTTCACTGCAGTTTCAAATCGCATTTGGGGGTGCCATAGCGGCTTCTGTGACGCGGATCGACGAGTTTCAGCACTTTGTGGATGCTTTCTTCCTGACTGATATTGTGAGTGTATCGGTATTTGGCACAATGACTCTCATTTTTGTATTGATGGCATCACACTCATGTCCCGCACAGATCGTCACATCTATATCCGCATACGAAGACAACGGACGAATAGAACACCGGCTGAACGCGATCGCCGCGAAATACGTGAAGTCGTGGTTTGCAGTCGATTTGATATCTGCGTTCCCAATCTATTTGATTCAAGACGAGTACTCTCGCATTCCCCCGTTGATCCGGCTGTTTCGTCTCTTCTGACTGCTTCGTCTCTTTCGAATGCTCACCATTCGCCGCATTCTCAACAGGTGACTTCAATCTCCTATGTTTGCTGACGCATGATTGCTGTCGTAACATTTCACTGTGCTGTTCAACTAATGGATCTGCAGGTTAGAATACGCACTGCTTCTCCGGTCAACTGTAAGCAGCATCGTTAAGTTTTGTTTTCTGGTATGCTTCACATCGCATTGGATGAGGTAATGCCTGCATTCGCTAACGCTTTGTCGCAAGTAAGGAGTGAATGGGTGCACTAAAAAGTGTCTATGCTTGCACTAGTTGCTTTTTCTACTTGATTGGCGAAGGGAAAAGCAATGGATGGGTAGCTACTCAAGGCATCTCCGATTCTGGTTTATACGAGAAATACGTCACTGCATTCTATTGGTCTATCATGACAATGTAAGTACATTGTGCCGATTCCTTGCATGACTGTTGCAAGATCTGCGCTTCGCGACTTCGCCATAGTACTACGTATGTTCATATAGGACAACAGCGGGGTATGGAGATATCCATCCGTATACTACCAGTGAGCGGATCTTCGCGATTGTTGCTATGATAATCGGCGCGTGGATCTTTGCCTACTGCATCACCAACGTGGTCGCTATGGTTGCGAACTTGAATGCTGCCGAAGCTATGTTCCATTTAAAGATGGACAAACTGAATGATTACATGAAGGCACAGCAACTCCCCGTTCAGCTGCGGTTCGAGATACGAGAGTTTTTCTTTAACGCGCGGATGTCGACTGAGACGAAGCTGTCGAATGAAGGGAAAATTCTGACCGAACTTTCGGCTCTACTTCGCTCGAAAATTGCGTTCGCGATCAATGACAGTGTGCTGAGCAAGATGCCGTTTTTCATGGGCGCCGACCACAACTTCCTCATGGAGCTCGCGCTGAGTATGCGAATGGTGTGCTTTCCACCTATGGAGGAAGTGATCCTGGAAGGTGAGATTGGTGAAGAGATGTTCTTCATCTTTCGAGGGGTCGTAGAGATCGTGAAAGAAGGTGTCCAGCTAGGACTGCTCGGCCAAAAGCAGTATTTTGGAGAAATGGCGATCTTGAATCAGAACTGCTTGCAAACGGCTACAGTTCGAACTCTCTGCTTTTGCGAGCTGCGCATGCTGACAAGAGAGAAGTTTCTCATCGCATTAGCACACTTTCCGACGATGAAGCAACGGATCGCTAAGATTGTCGACAAGCAGACGAAGCGGAAGCCTACGGCAGTCTCGGAGCCACAGTCCGTACGGCGTGTAAGCTCGGCATCGTCCTTAGACAAAATAGCAGCTGCGCTTCTGGCGACCATGGACGAAAAGACAACGCGAGAAATCACGATGTCGATTCCGGAGACAATTCTGAATCGCATCAGCCAGTTGAACACGAGCTTCTCTGGGTCGTACCGCAATATGGCAGCTGAAGGAGACCTGGAAAGCATTCAAACGAAGATCAACGCGATGATTCAGCGGCAAGAGTCGTTGTCGGTGCTTTTGGAAGATATGGAAGACCGGATGGGAGAAGTCAAGCTACGGCACTCGCCGCGGCCATCGTTGCGAGCTTTATAGCACGGAGGCTCTCACCTTGCTGTTAGAGAAGAAGCCGCATTCAATGAAAAACAAGTTTTGAACCATTGCAGGAATAATGAATGAATAAATGCCAAGCCCCAATCAATTGAAGGTGCTTGGTGCGTCTAGGTTTTCGTGCACCAACGCAATACAACGTAGCGCGGCATCTACATCATGTTGTTGCTTTCATCTGGCACGCGCACAGTCGTCCCTTCCAGGTCCTTCGTCACCTTAATCTGGCATCCCAATCGCGAGCTGCACAGGCAAACACACAACCATCCACAGCAACACCACGTCATCCTTCCTACCGTCATATACAATCAATCGACCGACAAGTGCAACGTACGTGTCCGTGAGCCCCCACGCCAGATCCAGCATGTCTTCTTCTTCTTCGCTGATCTCCGGCAGCTTCTCGAAAAGCTCTTTTTCAAACACCAAGTGGCACGTCGAGCACGCTAGCTCCCCGCCGCATGCGCCTAGTGTAGTGGTCCCCAAAGAGAGCAACCACCCAGTCAACATCATTATATGTGTGTGTGCACACAACCTCCATACACAGACGCGGGAACAGCTCCACGCTCCCACCTTCCAGCTCAATGTCGTTCTCCTGCGCGACGTCCAGGAGCGATTGGCCCAGCGTCGCCGCCACCGTCACAGACTCGCCCTCGGTGTCGATGAACGTGAACGTCACCTTCTCCGTCGAGAACGCGCGCAGCGCCGCCGCATGACTGAAGCTTCCGGCGCGCGGCTGAGCGCGGCGCATCGCCATCGATCGAGTCGCATGCACGGCGCAGCGCGCCACCGCAGCTCGCATCACGGACGCCATGACTTTCTCAAATGTTGGTACGTCTTGAACGCGAGTGGCTGAAAGCGTCACAAGCGAGGCGACATCAATCATTCCAGTCGCTCGCTATGCCGCTGGTCCTGCCTGCATTGTGTGATAATCATGCGTATACCAGTATACACGGTTTTTAACAACACGTATACAAAACTGATCGAGGGCATACAGTGCTGGGCAGTGCTATAGGGACACCCACTTTTTTGCAAAATTTTGGTCAATAATTGAGTTTGAAGCGTGAAAATTGGTCAAAATGGGCCTAATTGAAAACGATTCAGATTGATGCTTTCGTTCCTCAATCAGCGT
>JAADVP010000238.1:0-29060 GCA_023335675.1 Globisporangium solare | reverse complement strand
GCAATCCAGTTGAGCCATGACATCAATCATTTCTGCATTTGCACAAAACCTTGCTAAACAATTTTATCCAAGTATGCACATAAAATAGCACGGTTTACCATGGATACTGCTTTCGTGTTCAAGCAGAGCAACTGTGAGCTCCTCCAAGAGCTCTACCGCATAGTGTTAGTTCGAGCAACTCATAATGAATATGTTATTTAGCAGAACCTTACCTCTCTGCAAGTCCAAAATGAAGCCTGGACTGTAGAAAGTTAGACAGTACCAAGCGAGACTTGTGCAAAATTGACACGTACCGAAGATGTCTCCGATTGAATTATCGAGTTCTCGGCAGCAATCTTCCTGCAAATATTCAGATGGTGAGCTGAAAATCAAGTGTGAAGGGTAAATTGCCTTTACATCGTACTTTGTAATAAAATGTTGTGTCATCTTCCTGAAACTGGAACACGAACTCTGGTAGAGTTGTTGGCGATTCGCAGCAAACCACGTACCCCACTTGCGGTATGTATTGCACCGTGATCGAAGATAGCGTCGGGTTTGACTCTTGTATTTGAAAGGCAACCTCGGTCAAAACCTACAAGCCTCATTGTAAGTTCTAGATAAATTGCCCACAGTTCTTTCAAAATACTCACGTTGTCCAAATCTTCGTATCTGGAGCGAGCAGAGTCCAGAATATCTGACACCCCACTTCGAATAACCATGGAGTCTTCTTGCTGGCTTTCCTCGAAGTCAATGACGTTTCCAAGCAGGTTGCTGACGTGGTGGATATCACGCTCCCTTACAATTCGCCAAAATAGAGTTGGTGATAACGCCAAAGAACCAGAGCAGCTTGTTTCAATATGATCTCTGCAATAAGACGTGGATGTTAGATTGCGATTGTTAATTGAGTCGTCATAATTTCGACTTACTGTGTTGCCAGAAAGCTCTCAATGGAGCAGCGAAACTTGCACCAATCTCTCACAGATGCCCCTCGTTTTTTGATACGTCGGAATATCCCGCCGACATCGCCAAATAATCTCAGCTTCGAGTGCTAGAATACAAACTAAACGTCAGTGCGAGTGCTGTCGGCTTTGAAGTTCTTCATCAATGGGCTAGGGCTAGTACCAAGACTTTCTTGAATTCTTCGTTGCTCGCTTGGAAAAAGAACGCTACTGCGTCAAGGCGCTCATTAATGAGAGCTGGGTTGACGAGTGGGGTAAGCATCCATTGTCGCAACTTGTAGTTTCCGGGCTTTGTTACTGTTCGATTGATCAGCCCAAATAGACTGCGCGAATCAAATATCGTAAATTTGTGTGTTTTCGATGCACGAACGCACAAAATTACGAACCTGAATCCTTCTTTTGCTCTCCCAGAGCTCTTTGCACGGACATGCAGTTAGACATCCGCACCGACAAGTCAAGAATCAAATTTCAAATACCTTAACAAGAGAAGGATGCGATTCCTGCACCATTTTGTATCGCATAACCCAGACAGTGTAGCAAGACGCGTTAGTTGCCCCACACTATCGTAACGTCGAGTCCAAAATTCTACTTACATGATTGAAAATCTGAAGGGATCGGAACGTCGATGCATCGATATACATTATTCCATCGAGAGCGATTTGTTCCACATTGGACAAATATGTCTGGGAGCAGTCTTCAAGCTGATTCCCGATCTGAATATAATACAGCATAGAGGCATAAGAACGCAACTTTCAATTCATTTTGCAATTTAGTGCCCGAGTTACCTTCTCTGAGAAAAGATAGAGCAGCAACGCTGGGAGGCAAAACGTCGTTATTGCATGCAAGGCTCCAACGGCAGAATGTTTCGGATGTTTATACCTCCAGAAGCTCGTATCAGTTGGATACTTTCAAAGTCAAAGAACTTTCCGATGTACTTGTATGCATCTCGTCTGCCCAAATAGAGAAAGGTTCAGAATAGCTGTTTTTTATTCACATTGACCTTGTAAGCCATTAGACTTACCTTGATACTTCGGTCAGTGAGATATTATAATCAACCCACTGCTTTCCGATTCGTATCTTTTCGATGCCTTGGCATGCTTTGAGATAATTGAAATCTACGCAATCACGCAAAAGCTGTTATCACAGCAGAACGAGTATTCCACTGTGTTCCGATCACCTCGATTAGTACCTGAATGCTGCACGTAAGTGAAGTGAGATACTTCTCATGACTGCCTTGTATTCAGCAAATCGTTGTTTCAATTCCGCACCTTTCGAACGCTGACACTCGTCTTCCTCTCAAACTTTTGGTCGAGACGCTTGACGAGATGCAGAAGCCCTAGCGCACTGGCATTCCTTGACGAAACCAGAATCTTGTGAACTTGAAACTGCGTGTGCAACCTTTCCACTACCTTTTGATCCGTCAACGATCTCATCTACCCCATCTTGCGCAAGCAAATGAATCCATCAAGATACCTGTTCCAGCTCCTCTACTTCATGGACATCGATTTGCAGCGTCTTCAAACTGGTTGTCAATGCATCATAGATCGCGACTCCGAGTTGTTTACGATCGTAGAGGATGGACATAAAGATCAACTCTTCGCCGTCGTCTTCATCTACGTCTGAGTCGTCATCGTTGGCGTTCATGATGCTCTCTGCCCTTGCGAGCAGGTCGTCATCCCGATTGCCAGGGCTCTGACACGCATCAATCATGCAAGCGCAAGCGTTCACTGCGTGCACACTGTGACAGGGACAACATTGAGCTTCCACTCACATCGCGCCCTGCTGCATCTCTGCTGGCTTTGCGCTTCGCCATTTCTTCGTCGTGCCCACTTGCGTCTTGGATGCGGAATCGCCAAGTGCGGAATCGTGGTGTGCAGCTGGAAACTGCAACATGCGATCGATTTTGGGAGGTTTACAGAATGATGGTCGAAGACGTGGCGCCACTCAGGATCGACTTTGGGAGGGAAAGGGTCCATCCATGCCGCGCGCATTCTTGTGTGTGGGTGTGTGCGAGTGGTGCACTCTCCAGCCGCATTTGGATTTGAGCGTGCGCGCGTAGCAGTCGTCATCATGGTATGTGCTTGCCAGTTGGGTGTATATATGCAGTATCTGCATGCGCTATGCAGAGAGCGATACAATGCGTGTACTTGTGTATAATGGAATGTATGGTGGCTCTGTGCGTTGTTGCGAACGACTTACAGGCAACGTCCCAGCTTTCGGAGAACGTCATCACCCTGAAAGGCTCGACCGAGCTCGTCACCGAGTTTTTCTCGTACAGCATCAACAGGCAGGCAGCTTACTCGCGCGGTGCATTTCGCATGGTAGCGTCGCCACTTGCATCTGCTTTATTCCTTACTGATTGACTGTATGCATACGTATAGCATTTTGTATCAGCGAGGCATCTATCCGCCAGAGAGCTTCAAGCAGGTGCAAAATTATGGACTCAACATGCTCGTCACCGCGGATGAAAAGCTGGAGGAGTTTTTCACAAAGTTCCTTCACCAGCTCTCCAGTATGTGCTTCATTTTGTAGCCGTGTGTGCGTAGTGTCAAATTGGAAAGCCTAATTCGAGTATGTGTGTGTGTGGATGCGCTTGCAATGTAGATTGGCTGCTGAAGGATGAGGTTCAGAAGCTTGTCGTCGTCGTCACAGGAGTCGAGACGCAGGAGGTCCTTGAGCGTTGGGCTTTTGAAGTGCACGCCGATCAGAAGACCGACGCACTGTAAGTTTAATGTTGTTAGTATCTAAATGCGAGTGACGACACAGGCGCTTGACTGAGCGTGCGTGCATTGATAGTGCTCAACCGAAGCCAAGAAAAGAGATCATGTCGGAAATCCAAGCGATCATTCGACAAATCACCGCAAGCGTCTCTTTTTTGCCTCTGCTCGAGGAACAATGCACATTCGACTTGTTGGTTTACACGGACAAGAACTCCGAGGTTCCAGCATTGTGGGAGGAATCCGATCCGCGCTACATTAAAGACTCGACCGAAGTGCGCTTGCGCTCGTTCTCGACCAAGGTAAAGGAATCGTTTTCGCGTTTAGGTGAGATTCTGTTTGGGTGCTAACGTATATTGTTTTTCTTTTGGTTCGTTTTTGTTGTTGTCGTCAGATCCACAAAATCGATACGATGGTCGCCTATAAGAACCCCGAGGCCGACAATATCTAGTTGCGTGTGATCTTCAGCCTCGCACTAACCTTGCATCCATGAATTATTGCTTCTTGGCTTTTTGAAATCGCGACACGATGGTCTCCAAGTCTTTGACGAACGCGTCCTTGCTGAAGTATCCCTCTTTGTCGAAGAACCGTCCGACGTACAGCTCGACCTTAATCTGCTTCTCTTTCCGGCCCTCGTGCTGCATGCAAATCGTGTAGTTTTCTTCCGTGTACGGGAAATCTGTTTGAACCAACACGACTGGCGTCTTCGTGCCCTGGAAGGAAAAAAAAATGAGTGAGTAAATCTCATTGTGAGCCAACCACGTGTGTGCACGAGAAACATACTACAAATACCTTTTTGCTCATTCGCAAAATGGTGTTCTTCTCGACAAACAGACTGTATCCGAGCAGAAGCGCGTGGATAAAGAAGAAGCTACGAAAAAGCGAAGTGCACACAATTCCAGTCAATTTCCATCCAGACGCCACAATGACGCATAAGCGTCGTACCCGCCAACGCAGGAATAGATGAGCACACGCTCTGAGATCGCTGGGTGCTTGTAGAAATGCGAGGCCGCCGCGATCGCCGTCGCGACTACCATGAGCAAGAGCTTCACGTTGTCCCACCCGTAGTGGATCGTGTACTCGTCCTTCTCCTGGAAGTACTCGGCGATGGCGTCGTCGAGCATGTTCTTGACCGCATTCTGGTCGCCCGTTTCAACCTTCAACTCTGCCATTCCACCCATTCACCAAGCGCAACGTCATACATCAAGAGACATGAGTACAGCAAAACCAACATCACATCCAGGGATGCGCGCGCATATCCAGGAGCACGTACCATTGAGCACGAGCTCTTCTTCGGCCGGCTTGTCCTCCGACAGCTTCCGCTGCGCACTCGACCCCGCGCCCATTCTGCCTCCAAGTCGCGTCTTGCGCTCAGCTGAGGCAACTGATCTGTATGCGCGTGTGTGTGAATGCGCACGCAGGCGATGATGCGGGGGCGACGCTCCCTTCCTCGCTCACACTTGATGAGTGAGTCCGTTCAGCTTGAGCCGCGTGGTTCAATTGAGTCTGTTGCTCCCTCTCCAAATAGAGGAAAGCAGCTTTGCCGGGGAACAACCCGACCTCCATAAATGAATACTTGCGGTGCACTCAGTACTGGAGGCACGGAATTACCGAAGGCGGAAGGATCACCCAATACAAACGCCAAGAGTATTGCCCTCCGCGTGCGCAAGGCAGCAGTGAGGACTAGTATTCCTCGCGCAACGGAGCCGGCTGCGTGCGTGTGCGATGGCTAAGTCGAAGCTCCCGGACGACGACGCGAAGCGCAAGGGCAAGCGCGTGAAGCGGCAGCAGGAGCCCGCAGCGGACGTGCCGCCGCCGTCGCCGTCGCCCTCGTCGGCGCACGCGCTGCCGTCAGCGGGAGACACGCAGCGGCAGCACGCGAGCGCATTGCAGCATCACGCGCTCTCGCCCGCGATCGGCCTGCCCAGTCTGAATACGCTGAATAGCGCCCAGAGCCGATTCCAGTCGCCCAGTCCGCGAGGTATGCTTCGCGTGTGTGCGAAGTTTTTGTGCATTTTGGGGAGCGATGCTGTGGCTTATGCTAACGCACGTGTCTTTGTATATGCCGATGAATACTGCTGTGCAACAAGCGGCGAGTGCGTCAAAGCCCTCGCCGGCGAGCCGTTATGACAGTTCGCTTGGGCTGCTCACGAAGAAGTTCGTGGACCTGATCCAGTCGTCGCCGACGGGGGACCTCGACCTGAATTCCGCAGCGATTTCACTAGGCGTGCAGGTCAGAAAGAGCCGCCACGATGACGGAGCCGTTCGCTTCTGCTTTCCGTTTTTGCTATTGGTGGGTGGGCGCACTGACTCACGGATTGTATGGATGCATGCTGACGTGATGGGCTGCAGAAACGGCGCATTTACGACATCACTAATGTCCTGGAGGGCATCGGCCTCATTGAAAAGACATCGAAGAACAACATCCACTGGAAGTACGTCATGAATGAGTCGAATGCGCTGTTAGTTGCCGATGCTTACCTTGCGCATGGGGTGTGCACACGTAGGGGCGCCAGTGGCGGCAGCGCAGTGGGTATGGCAGACAATTATCACGACATGGAACACTTGCTGCAAAGCATCTCGGACCTGATGCAGGAGGAGCAAAAGTACGAGCAGCACATCAAGATGGTGACGCAGAACATCCGGCGGCTGTACGACGAAGAGGCGTTCGACAAGGACTCGCTCGAGAACCTGTCGTTCATCACCCACGAGGATATGCGCAGTCTCGAGAGCTTCCAAGGACAGAGCGTGATGGCGATCAAGGCGCCTCCAGGCACGACCCTGGAAGTTCCCGACCCAGACGAAGGTATGCCGAGTGGCAAGCGGCGATTCCAGATATTTTTGAAGTCTACAGATGGTCCAGTGGACGTGTATTTAGTTCGGCAGTTGGAAGAGGAGGAGAAAGAAGCCGCGCCTGCTGCAGCAGCTGCTGCTGCTCCGGCCGCGGAAGCGCAGACGCCTCCGCCGACTGCAGCGTTGGATCAGGTGCGTTTTATCGCGGGTTTCCTGCTGCTTTGCGGCAGACAAGGGGAGTCCATTCGCTCACTCTGGTTACGATGGTTGCAGAGATCATACGATTCCGACAGCGGACTCTTCAAGTTAGCGCCATTAAAGGTACGCGCCACGAGCCAAATGTCCGTGGTGATGCTCACGTGCTCACGGCAGAATCCGCGCTCTTGTAGATGGATCCCGATTTCTGTTTTAATCTGGACGAGAACGAAGGCATCTCCGATTTCTTCGCCGATTGTCCGTAAAAGCGCGAGGCAAAAGAAGCAAGGGGATCGGCTAGTTGTAGTCCGCAAAGAAACACGTCTGACGGTCGCTGTCATCTATTTAATCGAAGAGTACAATCTCACTGTTCCACCAACGCGCTCGCGTGCTCGTCGCGACGCGAGAAAGCGCCGATATAGTCGCACAGCAGTGTCTTCACCTCGATGTTGTTATGAAAGATGTCTCGAGGAGTGACTCAGCCGCGATTTGGTTCGCGCGATGCGCAGGATGCGCGAGCATCAAAGCAAGCGCCTACACACACAGAAGCAGCACGACAGGTCCGTTTTTTTTGGCATGAGAATCGCATGATCGGCGGTGGTATCCTCATGCAAAAAAAGAGAACACAGCAGCAACTGCACCTGAAAAAGCCGCTCGACCGACTCGCTAACTTCAAGAAAGTACGCCTTGGTAAAGGGATTTGCACTCTCATATTCGCAAAACTGGTCAAATGTCCGCTGGTTGTTATTGCATGGGAGTTCAGGCGTCAGAATATAAGCGCGTGAGCCCAACTCGCGCGTGCTTGTACCTGTGCGTCGTCATTTGGGATTC
Source organism: Globisporangium solare (assembly GCA_023335675.1). Lineage (NCBI taxonomy): Eukaryota > Oomycota > Peronosporomycetes > Pythiales > Pythiaceae > Globisporangium > Globisporangium solare. The sequence goes on along the minus strand of JAADVP010000238.1, from coordinate 21,586 downwards.
TAGTGTGCCAGTAGATGACGTCCAAGTGGAACCGCACGTTCGAGAGGAACACCGTTGAGGCCTCGCTTTGCTGGAAGCGGAGCCGTGGAGACTAGACGATAGCGACATTGAGAGCGATGCATCTCACGGGGACTGGGTACGTGGAGGCATAAAGCAGCGCACGAACCTTTGAGTCGTGCTTGTACACAAGTGCCAGACGATACACGGCGTTGTCGTTGCCCTGCGTCTCTACAGCTCGAGAGAAGCAGGCACCCGCGTCTCGCAGCAGATCGTCCACGCTGCCGGCATCCTGTGCGCCTTCGTCCTCGATCGTACGGTCCAGAGCGTCGCGTAGTACGTTTGCACTACGAGTGAACTACCAGCGACACCGTCGCACGCATATAGTGGCGCTGTGGACAGATATACGCAAGCACACATGCATGCATGATGGTTGCACTCACCTCTTGGAGCACGGTCATGCGGGCGTCCCCAAAGCGCGCAATGCCAATCTGGTGCTGTCAAAGCGGAGCAAATCACATGATCACCAATGCTATGAATAGTGCGCATAAGAAATACGCAATTGAGAAGTCCGCTGTACCTCAGTGCTCATCTGGAGCTTGATGGCTGCGATCTTGGCGAGTGCGGTGGCGAGCACGCGCGCATCGTCCTTGGCGGTGCAGCCGCATACGCAGAGCAGCTACAGCAACGGAGCGACGTCCAAAGTGAGGGAAAGCAGTTGCCACCACAACGCTGCACGAGCGCGGCATTGTGAGCATGCGTACGAGCCGCTCGCTCGCGAGTGTGACGGCGCGGAACTCTTCGGCGAACTCGTCGTATGACGTTGTTGTCTCCATTTTCGTGTGCTGCGTCTTTGACTTTTGCATCGACGGCATCATTTTGGCCAATCACAGATTAAAATGGCATTGTTTCGATTGATCATGACAAGAAAAAGTGGCCAAGTTGGAAATGGAATGACCAGCATGCAGCTTCATGTTCAGTATTCGCTGCATGATGCACATACACGCGTGGTGGAAACAAAAGGCGCATAGAAATACACAAGTAGACAGAGAGAGAGAGACTCTACGGGCGGTTGGTCATCGCGATGGCTGTGTACTTGAGCCCCGCGTCGGAGAACTGCTTCTTGCGCTCCTCGGCGCCTCTCTTGCGGTCCTCGAGCTCCTGCGTGCGCTTGGCCCAGTACGCCTGCTTCTTGGCCTTGTCCTCGACCATCTTGCGGAACTTGGACGCCGCGTCTGAGGACTTCGCGACCTCAGCGGCGGCGTCGGCATCGCCGCTGTCTTCACAGAGCAGCTGCAGATTCGTCACCTAAATGGCGTCGAGCGCATCCATTAGACCCATCAGTACGCGAGCATGAGCCAATAGATAGACGTGCGCCGCACCCAGTTGTTCCGCACTTCCTCGTTGTCCGCCTCCAGGTCCAGGAGCGCCTCGCCCTTTTGCGACACGATGCTGAAGCCCTGTGCGCCTACGGAGACGAGCACTCAGCGCCAGCACTGGGCAGGAAAGAGACACACATGCGCATACGCTGCTGCTGTATCGTACCGTGTGTCTTGATGAGGTTGACGTCGTGGAGGTCGATGCACGTGAGCTGCTTCTGCGACTCATGCACCCTCCAGAGCAAGCTGCAAAGAACGAAGCAGCACAACACGCAAGCACATCGTTGGTTTGCATCCTGCGTCGTGCACGTAGCACAACGACACACTGCATGCTAAAAGCGCAGCAGCCGTAGCGCCGCGGTACCTTTGCTCGTCAGAGCTGAGCTTCATCAGGATCTGTTCCGTGCCCGTGCTGAGGCCCAGCACGTACTTCTTGCGCTTGAACAGCGTGCCTGCAAAGAGCAACAGCACATGCGTCCCGTCAGATCTCCATATATACACACACGCGCGCGCCTCTCTGCGCTAGAAGCTGCTGCAGTATGCGCGCGTACCTTTCTGCAGGAAGAGCAGCCGCTGGTTGTTCTCCTGCTGCGTGCGGCATTGCTCGAGGCAATTGAGCGTGTTGCCCATGCTGACTGTCAAAGTATCCGGATAAAGGGGATCCCCCTGCCATAGTGAAGCGGAGCTTATTCAATTAAGTGCGAATATCAATCCCTTCTCCATGAAGCAAATGGCAAACATGACGAGGGCAAGTGAATAAACGAGATGCATTTTCTTGTTGTTTTTTTCCCTGTAATGTGTGTGTGTCTTTCTCTTTCTCTGTGTATCTGTCCACTAGCGTCGTACTGCTGTTCTTACTCTTGCGGCTTTTCTTATATCAAAAGATGGAAGAGAAGGAGAAGCGCCACCCCACTCTCGGGCTCGTTTCTCCAGCACCACGCACCATGCATCATCGACTTCAGCGTTTCCTCTTTCATTCAATTGGATTGGCGTGCCTCGACTTGCAGTCGTCCGTTCGATTTCTGCCATGTACGCCATACTTATATGCACTCCACTCAATCACTTCCCACCTAGTTGCCGCCGAACTGGAACACGTTTGGCTGCGCCGAGCCCGTGCCGAACTGGAACTGGCCCGCTGAATCGTCCGTGTCTGGCACTAAACTGTCTTCTGCGTCTTCCTCGCCCTGGAAGTACAGCTCCACGATCTTCATCGACTTGACGTAGATGTCTTCGTTCGCATGGTACTGCAGCGCCTGGATCTTGTTCACGCCATCGACTTCGTCGATCAACGTCGCGATCTCGTTGAGCTCACCAGTCTTCTGCTGCTCACCGACACGCAAAATGTTTTCCAGACCCTCGAGCGCGACGATCACGACCTTGGCGTCCTTCACTTCCAACAAGTCACACAGCGGCTTGATGCAGCCGAGCTGGACCAAGTGCATAATCTGTTCTGGGGAGCCACCCGACGTGGCGTTCGAGACTGCCCACGCAGCTTCCTTACGGATGTCGAACTCCGCAGTCGACAAGAAGTTGATCAGCGTCGCGAAAATGTCCGCTTCAATGATTGACTGGATCTGTTCCTGGCTGCCGGCAGTGATGTTGGAAAGCGTCCAGCAAGCTTCTTTTCGGATACCCTTCTTTGGGCTTTCGAGGAGTGCGCGAAGGCACGGCAGAGCTTGCAAGTTGATGATCACCTGCGTCTGCAAATCGTTGCCGGTGACAATGTTACCAACCGTACGAAGCGCAGGGGTCTGCACCGATGGCGAAGGATGCATCAGGAGCTCCACGACACGTCGGCACACACCAGCCTCGATAACAGCCTGGATCTTCTCGTTCGAGCCATCCGACAAGTACGAAAGAGCCCAGCACGCATCCGTCAACACTTCTTCATCTTGCGTGAAGATCAGCTGACCCAAAGTCGGCAGCGCTGGGGACACCAATTCGAATTGTGGCTGTGGCTTGCCACGGCAGAAGTTCGACAGCGTCCACGTCGCGTTACGGAGCATCGTCGGCTTCGAGTTCTGCGATAGTTGCTGCATCAATGGACGCAAGCCGCCGCAGCGGAGCACCATATCTCTGCATTCGATCGAGTCACCGGCAATGTTGCCCAACGCCCACACGGCTTGCTCACGGACATCATCGTTGGTCGACAACAGCAATTCCACGAAAATTGGGACCGCACCGTGGTTGATTACCACTTCCGTATCCGCCGAAGTGCCGGACGCAATGTTAGTGAGCGCCCACGCAGCTTCAAACTGAAGCGTTGGGTAGTCCTCACGCTGCAAGAACTGCACAAAGAGAGGAACGACGCCAGTCTCAATGACCTCCTTGATAGGAGGGTTGCGCTCTACAAAAAACGACAACAGTCGTTATAAATAAAAAGCACTCCTTGCCACCGCAAGCCACACTGTTTACCACAGCGAGGGCCATGGGCAAGAAAAAAAGCAACGCATCCTTACCGATCGAAAGCAACTTGCGGAATTTGGTGACGGCTTCAAGTTGGGTCGCTGGGTCGGTCGACTGCACGCCCTGGACCATCAGCGGGAGCTCGGCGAGCTGTTCACCACGACCACACAATAGATGGTCAGTCAACAGCACACAATCTGCACAACAAAACCAAAAACAAAAATCAACGTACGCGCTGCGCAAGCGTGAGGTCGCCTGGCGTTTCTCCGCCCATCGACGTTTCCTCTGCGAACGCCGTATCCGCACCCTGTAAACGCAAGCACACAAAGTCCGCATCAGTCGCTCCGCAAGGTACCCCCATAGTCCCGACAGGCCCTGACCAACAACAAGCGAACGCACCATGCGACGGCGCTGGTTCATGCGGTCTTCCTTGATGGTCTTGCGGATCTGCACCGTGGTCTCGGAGCGGCGGCGGCGGATCTCATCGGCGTCCAGCGTCTTCTTGAAGAAGTTCTTGCGCTCGGGAGCCTTGCCGGCAGGGAACGACATCGTAGCGGTGGAGTGTGGACGAAAGGGGGACTGGCGCGCGCCTTGGTTCTTTTCTTCTTCGCGTTCTTCTGGAGCTTCTCTCTCTCAAGCGGATGCGGCGCGCGGGTTTCTTTGGTGGGAAAGCATTCCACCTCACGCGCGAGGTTTTGGCGGCAAGGGGAGCGAGGAAAAACCTCGAGGAAAAAAGTGAAGGTTCATGGAAGATTTCACAGAGAGAGTGCAGGGCGGGGACCTCCCTTCTAGGATGAGGAAGGGGCAATCTTTACGTTAGTACACTTTACTGGTTCTTGAAGGATATTGGGTTCATATTTAGCAGTAGTTATAAGCTCACCAGGGGTTGGTTGCTTTCCAACCTACACTCAAGTGTACAATCTATTATATGCTACAGGTCTCTCTGTAGAGAGAGTACCTTCTGGAGAAAGAACAGCCGGTCTCTTTTTCACTGGATGCGGACGAATGAACCCATGAGAGCAGGCAAATCGCTCTTTTACTGTGAACAAACCAACTGAATCTGCAAATAGCGGCAAACTGGACACTCAACACAAACAGCACGCTGTTGAGGTACATTGCGGCCACATAAACGGAACATCACGACCTTTCACAGTAGCGCAACGCAATCCTCGGTCGGCACCAGCAAAGCCCGATGCTGAGCCCACGGCCGCGCACTGGGACCGCGCGCGCGGCGCTCTCGGGGCGCAGCGTGCTCATCCACGTGCTCGACGAGTACCGCAAGAGCACCAAGGACTTTGTGTGCGACCGCGAGCTGCTGCTGGCCAAGATGAAGTACTTCCAGGCGTACCTGAACGCGTCGAACGAGCACGACGAGATCGACATCTCGGTGCACTGCGACGTCGAGATCTTCGAGCGGCTCGTCAAGTACATGCAGCAGACCGAGGCCGAGTGGAAGCCGCGCCTCGCGCTCGACAACATCGCGTCCATCCTCGTGTCCTCGGAGTTCCTGCAGATGGACGCGCTCGTGGAAGAGTGCATTCGCTTCATCACCGCTAGGATGCAAGCGTTTTTCCAGCTCCGAGTCGGCTTCAGCTGCATGTCAGAAGCGACACTCACGAGGATCACCGACCGATGCACGCCCGAGGACTTGCAGAAGCTGCACGACCCGAAGGACAAGATCCTCTCCAAGCTGCAGCGAAAGAAGCTTGACGCGTATGTGAAGAAGCTGCAGGACGCTGGACGCACCATTGAGTGCTGCAAGAACTGCAAGATCCTTTACCTGAGAGACGACGAAGCAGCGCTGTGCTGTCCAAAGGGGCACCGCCAGGTCGGGGTGCATGGAGAGCTCGTGGCCCAGCATTCTTCCAAGCTCGACTGGAAAATCGACGACTTCTTCCGCGACCTCACGAGCGACAAGAGCGTGGCGTGGAGTGCGGCATATTGGTACCTCTGGGCATCAATCAACGTTTTCTACTGTGAGGTATGCAAGAAACAATTTCCGTTCCTAGAGCTCCGTGGGTGTGCTTTCTATCAAGATCAGATGGTTGTCTTTGGACACGAAGCCAAGTTCTCGTGCTGCAGCGCGCACATGTTTGACAGCGACGACCTGGCTGTGGGCGGGTGCAAAGTGAAAGAGCATATCCCCACGTATGGCGTGCAGGATGACCATGGAGAGGATGCTGCTGCGGCTCAAAAGAGCATGGATGCGATCTTGAAGCTCCCGGGACTGTGGGACCTCGCCTGCGCCTGCGACCAACTGGCGAGACCTCCTAAGTTGGCTGCCAATGGACCCGCTTCAGCCCCACCATCGTCGCTTGGATTGACGCTTGCGACAATGGATCACCCGCAGAGCGAGTTCAAGCTCCAGCCTCAGCTCGCGCTGCCGAATACAAAGAGACTGTCAGTGGCGGCAGCGGCCAGTGGCAGCTCCTCCAACGCGGCCAGCGGCAGCCAACAGCAAGAGCCCAACTCGCCACGCAGACGCCGGCAGTGGCGCGCATTGCAGCTCCAGGAAAAAGATCGCGTCCGCCACCAGCTCCTCGCGCGTCGTTTGGTGCAGATGCGGAAAAACCTCACCACCTGACGAGTCGCAGCCGGTCTTCTATTTATTCGTGCTCACCAAATGCTCAGCTACCGGTATCTTTACCTCTTCTCTTGAATGTACTGATTAGTACCGGTATGTGTCCACTGCTTGTCTTCGGACTACTATTTGGTGAAAGTCTGCCACGAAAAAACCTCGAGTTCGTTCATTCATGTCTATTGCCAGTGTTCGTAGCCTACTCGTCCATTTTGCGCATTTGATTGGCATAATTCGAGTGCAGCAAAATGTCATGGAACCGGCAGTTGCGCGATATCCTATTTCGCGCGCATGTGGGCAACCTGCGCATCGCAGGCGTCGTGGCGCGCAACTCGGTGAAGGAGGCGGCGCGCCGCTGGGAGCTGCCGCTGTCGTCCAAGGCCACGCAACTCTGGGGCGAGTACATGGCCGGCACGACGATGCTGAGCTCGTTCTACAAGGGCGAAGAGCGCGTCAAGGTGGCGCTGCGCTCGTCTGCGATCCAGGATCTGTACGTCGAAGCCGTGGCTGTTGGCGAGGTGCGCGCAGCGCATTGCGTGCGTGTGGTGTACTCGTCATGACTTTCGGCTCTTACGTGTTGGGATGTGGTGGTTGTGTGCAGGTGCGTGGCAAGGTGGTTCTCGCGGACGCAGGCAACTTGAACGGAATCGGCGATGATGACGGTAGGAACGAGTGCTGCTTGTGCATCAGTCTTCAGGGTACTGTACACTGATCGTGTATGTCACGTGGTTGGTTACTCAGGGCACATGCAGGTGTCGAAGATCCTGTACGGTGCGGCCAAGCCCTACGAGACGACCGTGCGCGCCACGGGCATCGCAGAGGCCGACTGGCAGACTTTCTACGACATTTCCGAGCAAGTGCCCACGGCTGTGCGCATCAGTAGCGACGTGAGTGATGAGCACGCGCACTGCTGCGGCATCACGATCCAGAAAATGCCCGATTCAGCTCCACACGGCGAGTTCTACGAACTTGACGACCTTCGCTTTGACGACGTGCCGCTGCTCGCGAGCTCCATTAACAAGAACAATGACCTGCTCGCGTACTTGAACGAACTGATCCCGAAGGCCGACTTGACGGAGCAGAATTGCAAGAAGATCCCGTTGGATTTCTTCTGTCGGTGCTCGAAAGCGGGGTTCACCACCCGATTGAAGGAGCTCGGTGCCAGCGAACTGAACCACGTGATCCAGGATTCGGCCGAGAAAGGCGTCGACCTCACCTGCCATTTCTGTAATGAAGTGTACCAGTTCCCGCTGGACGAGTTGAAAAGCATCGCAGCTGAGTTGTCTACAACAGATTCCAGTGCATGAGGCGCTTTTTGTCAGAGAATACCAGAACAAAACAAGCAGATAGACGAGCGAACGACCAAATGCAGCAATGCCCACTGAAATATACATGATGATCGTTTTGCAAGAAGAAAGAAAGAAAGAAAATAACTAACCGACGATGCAGAATCGAAACTGTACCACTCATTAACCACTCTAGCCTTCCTGTCCGAACTCGGACGTCCACTTCACAAAGCGCTTGAGCTCCTCTGGCGCCACACTGGAAACCGAATGCTCCATTGACTTCTTGAAATCGCTCTAAGCAAAGTTTCAACAAAGTCCACGGTTAGGCAATCATTTAGTACTTCATAGTAGTCACGAGCAGGTCAGTCATCAGCAAGCACTAGGCTGAGCAACGAGCGTACCATTGCGATCATCGGCGGGCGCAACTTTTCGTCCGAAAACCCACGTTCTGGAAGATCAAAGAGACGCATGCGGAGAGCGCCACAGCGACGACATGGCGCTTTGCAGTCCGGGCAGTTACGGGGACACGACGAGAGTTTCATATGGCAATACGCGCACGGCGGATCGTCTTCACATGGAGTCAAAAACTGGCCATTTCGAACCGGATGCGCTTTGTCATCACACTGTACGAACGCAGCAGTACGTTAGTTTTTGAGAACCGCAGAGACGATAAACCAGCCAAAGCATGCGCACGTACCCGCGTGAAAAATTGCGATTGCTGGCATTTTCGGAGTGGTTCCATCAACGCCTCTCTCACGAGTACCGAGATATCAGAACCCGAACATCTAACATTCACAAGCAAATCATAGGTAGCGAGCGATAAATTAGCCCAATCAATGCGCCATTTCAAGCAGCAAGCATGAGGCTACGTACCCTTCGGTCTGATCTGCGATAGCTGTGAAGTTCTCATCCGTGAGCGCATGCGGAGTATCGCCCAAGTGAATGTTGAGCATCACTTTTCGCGCGTCCACGTCTGGGAGGGGGATGTAGATGCGTTTCTCGAAACTGAAAAGGCAGCATTTGAGTTTGATCAGACTGATACAATCGGAATAGGAGAGCAACATAGCTGCAAAGCTCACCGTCTCCGCATAGCTGGGTCCAACTCCCACGGTACGTTCGTAGCTCCAAGGACAAGAATGCCATCATGGGTGTTGCCGACACCTTGCATCTGCACTAGGAACTCATTCTTTATTCTTCTAGTCGAGTCGCTCTCGCCCTCGGAACGGTTCGAGCACAACGAGTCGATTTCGTCAATGAAGATGATCGAAGGTTTCTTCTCACGGGCCATGTCGAACAGGTTTTTCACGAGCCTTATCGCATTCACACGCAGTTTAAGTCAGTGTACAGAGCAATAATCAAAGCCTCAGCGCAGTGTAAACGTACTTTTCACTCTCGCCCTGCCATTTGGACACAAGACTTGACGAGGAGACTGCGAAGAACGTCGAGTCGGCCTCGGTGGCTACTGCTTTTGCAAGGTACGATTTACCAGTACCCGGAGGCTGTTTAACAATATGCAAGAGGTCAGTCGCCGTCACTACCATCAATCAGATCGCAGGCTAATTGCATGTACACGCACCCCATACAAGAGGATTCCCTTCCAGGGTTGTCTCTTGCCAGTGAACAGCTGCGGAAAACGCGCTGGCAGAATCACAGCCTCTTTCAAGGCATCCTTTGCTGCATCCAAGCCAGCCACGGCGTCCCACTTCACATTTGGCTTCTCCGACACAACAGCAGCTAGATATACATACCATGCATAGTATGAGCAAAAAAAGAAGAACGACACGTACAGAAGATGAAAACACGCCTACACTCACATGCTAACGATCCGCGAAGCTTTGTGGTTTCTGCGTCGTTCTCGTCTTCGTCGCTTTTATCACCTCTGCAATGAAGAAAGCACCACAATTAATAAAACATCCAAACTACAGTGCAAGTCAACACACTCTTACTTTTCGAGTTCAGCCGTGCCACCGGCAGCACTGACCGGCTTTGCGTCGGTCTTGTGCAGCATCGTGCGGAGCTGCTCGGCGCGCGTCATGTACCCTTCCACGCGCTTCATGATGATCTCTCTCGACGTCGGGTTCTTCTCATCTGCACACACACACCAGCCAGAGCACACCAGCAAATGTGCGCATTTTCGCAGTTAGAGCGATGGTTTGTCCTCGCGGCGCTTTTGCATTTTTGTGCACTGTTGTTGCGACTCACACTTGACGCCGACCATGAAGTGCTCGAGCGCCTTCTTGTAGAGGCGGAAGGCCTCCTCGTAGTTCTTGCCGTTGTCCTCGTTGATCGCCTGCGTCACGATCTCGATCGCCTGCGGGATGAACTTGTTCTCCATCGTCTTCTGTCCTACGTCCGCGTTCTTTCTTCAATGCACGGTCCTCAAACAGGCAGTGCGTGCGTGCACCCAGATCACACGCGACCAACATTCCGGCAGCCCACTGTTGTGTCGCGCACTGTAGTCGTGTCGCACTGACAATCACTCTCAGCGACACACACTGAATGGTACTGGGCAATTGAACAGCTCGATTGATTGCGGAAGGTTTCAATATTATATCTGCAATAAAATATACAGGTAAAGTCAAAATTGCGTACTTTGCTCCAGTCCTCACTCATTTGAATCGCTTTGTACAGGGTATCCATTGATATAAGGCTTCCCAGTACCAGGAAAGGCACCGGACTGCTCACAGCAACTTCAACGAGCTCTGTGCAAAGCAATGGGCAGCAAACACTCCAAGGGCGGCGTGCGCGCAGAGCTGCATCTGCGCTACTAGCAGGAGGCGCACCGCTGCAGCCGCTCGGACTCGCAGTGCCAGTACTTTCTGTCCTTCAGCGTCTTCCAGGCTATCCTGACACCCATGTGCACGGCCGCCAGCATCGACAAAGCGCAGCTGCTGGGGATGTTCGACTTGCTCGACCGCCGGCAGAAGAGGAAGCTCGCTGCGATGGACTTCTTCAGCGGCCTAGCGCTCGTCGTCGACGCCAAAAATTCGGCCAAGTTCGAATGTGCGTGCAGATGTGCATGTCGTTGTGGACCTGAAGCATGAAGGCGTCCTGCTCGTTTTCGTGACCAAACGCGCTGTGGATGCGTGTGTGTGTACTAATTGCTAACTGCTTGTGAGTCTATAGTCATAATTTCCCTGTTGGACAATGGAGGGCTGAAGACTGTGAACAAATGCGAGTTGATGATGGTGCTGATGGCGTCCGTGAGGGGGCTGACGATGTTCAAGTGGGTGCCGGAAGTCCGCGAGGACCTGATGCGGCCGTTAGCAAAACGTACGGCCAAAGCGCACAATTCGGTGCCTCAAGGAAGCACGCTTCAATATCGTGGTTGCCTGTGCGCGATGTGTATCAGGCTTGCTTGGCGAGGGGACGAAGGTGTTGCGACAGCATGTCGTCGATCGAGCGATGGCAGATGCCGAGATCATTTTCTTCATGAACGATCTGGGAGCGGTAAGCACAGAACCGCTTTACGACTCGTCGACTGTGTAACATTGCAAACCTAAGCGTTTTCATCCTTATAGGCTACCGCGACTACAGCTGACGGTTTGCTGGCACAACAAGCGAAACTGACCCAGACCATGGGGTACGTCGACTTTCAGTTTGCTCGCGTTGGCGACACTGGTACGTTGCGTGAAAGCAATCAACATTACGTCACCCTGTCAATAATAACGACTGCATCGATTCGCAAAGCAGACGAGCGCAGAGCACATCTAGATCGGGCATCCGTACCAGCACCTCTCATCGCCAGTAAATCGCCTTCACGAGGAGGTCAAATTCCAAGCGTTGAAGTGTTAACCCGGAAGCTACAGAACATTATATGCCCGCCACAGCCCAGCGACAAGAATGCATCTTCAAACACAGCTCCCGACAACGACGCGTCTCCTGCAAAGATGGTGGATATCAAGAAACGAGTAGATAGGCGGTGCATCCAGCGATTGATTAGTCGCATATCCGAAGGAGCGCTACAAGTCCAAGAAGCCGAGGTACGTCCAATCTGCTTGGATTACTCATAGCCTGTATAAACGATAGCTTAGTTTTGACTATACAGGCAGATAGTCTGATGCGCCGAATGACTGCGGATCAACTGGGCCTCGTGAAATGCGGCGAAACCATTCGAGTCATGAAACTTTGGCTGCGTGAGACCAGGCAAGAAAGGTCGACGTTTTGGGAAAAGTCGCGAATTGTGGGGTTAAGCTTGTCAAAGCTGTCAAGTGTCAAATGAGTAAGGGACTGTTGTTTCTTCGATCTAGTGCCCATACTATTCAAATTCTCCCTGAAGAGACCAAGTCTACTGCTGAGCTTGTCGGTGTCGACATGGATGGCAGCGACGCGGGAAAATCAGACTACAACGACGGTGAGATTCACTACAATATCAAGGTTGGGGTCGGTCAAGCCCGCCAACCCTATGAACCAACAAAGTCAGAAAAGAATATTAAGTTCCGACTCGGATTTCATCCGCCTAATGAAAACACAAACTCAACGCCAGCAGCTCAGTATCATTCGAACGGTCATGACACCATGACTTTGGATGTCCGCTTTGGAATAAAGCAAAACGCTACTGGTAAGAATTGTCTGCGCTTTTGGGCTGTGTCAACAATAGTCTTCAATTTCTGCAATGTTCTGGGTCAGACGAGGAGGCTATGGATTTGGCATCTTCTGTGGAAAAGTATCTCTTGGATGAGCGTGTGTGGTGTTTTCTGTCCCCCATATGGATATCCTGTCAAGGTATGAACAAAATGTGGTCTACTGTGGCTTACTGAGTTCTCATACTTGAATGCAAGCGGTGTGTGCAGTCACGGTTGGAACTACAATTCGACTGGTTGGCGTTTTTCCACCTGTAATCAAGTGCCTTCGAATCTGTCTGCTTTTCAACGACGACTATTTCGCCAGCTTTGAGGTGAGTAAATTGGTGGTTTGGACTGGATGTACACCAGCATGCACTGAATGACTTGTGTGTGTATTAGCATCAAAATGGTATTAAGATCGGTTCGATTGTCCACAGCTTCTTCATTCTTGGAGAGCTTGATAAGTCTGCCGATGGTTTTGCGGAGGAGTGGCTGGATGTCGCTTCTCGCCTCGAAAATCTCGCGAAGCGAGAAAATCGAGAAAGCGTTCTCAGGCAAATCTTCGTGTCCTTTGATGCTGACCGCAACGGGACGCTGGATCTTCAGGTCGGTAACGAAATGCAATTTGTTATGGTTACTGCTGCTGAAGCGGATTCTTTCTGTAGGAATTCAACAAACTTCAACAAACTCTAAAGAAAAGTGCCATTGACGAAGTCGGGTTTCAGACAATATTTCCAGATTCCCAGGTCTTGTCATTGAAGCAATTTATAAAGTGCTACGACCAATGTAGTGCGGCCGATACCGCTGACTTAGCTCGTCGAGTCGGACTAGGTACGTGGCTGCTGATGTTTCCTCTCTACCTGTGAGACAAAGACTGAGAGTCTACCTGGGTGAACTATGTTATAGGATCCCTAAACGATTCTGTCACAGGCTTTGTCACGATGAATGGAGTGCTGGATGAGCCAAACTTGCGAAGTATTGAGCGCTTGCTGAATCCGCTGCATTGGGGAGATGTGGCTCTCAAGAAGTTGCTGTTTTTCTGTCGCTCGACGAATGATCTCAGCTATGATATACAGTTCCCGAGTCTTCTCTCGCTCTTCACGTATTTTTCTGCAAAAGAACCAAGCTTGGAGTTCTTAAAAGATCCGAACTTTGGATCTCAAAAGTTGCAATTGCTGCGAGAGTTTCTGAGTCCAGCGCACGTCGAGCACGAAAAAGACAAATCATGCTAAAGCATTTTTTGCTCTGTGGAAGAGGAAATCGCCAAAACGCCTCAGCAGCTTGAGTTTGAAGATTTGAGTCAAGGGTTGCCAGCTGGAACGAGCGCGAAGCGTGTTGAAGCTCTGCAGAAATTTCACATTGCAGCTACGTTGGTTCAAAGTTGCGTCGAGAGTCTCGAGTCGGTTGAGGTATGCAGTTCAGCTTGGCGCATGGTATGCGAATTCGAAAACTTGCCAGTACTTCCGAGGGAAGAAAAGTGAGCATGAACACAAAACTAGTAAGTAGTGTGCCCACATAACTGCAGCAGAGCTATATGTATACAACACATATGCGCTTCGTCACTGTTATAATAAGCAGCATCAAGGTATCAAGCGAAGAAAATGCAATGAGCAACTCAACTGATCAACACGATGCAAAGTAATGGACATACCAGCCGATAGTGAACTCGGCTCTTTTAAGGATGCGCGAGCGAAAGAGGCGTTCGATGAAGCGCTTCGAGACCATCACAATGGCAGGTATCTTGACGCGATCAGAGGCCTGGAGAAAGCCATCGAGGTACGCGCATTTATTCTTTCGATCGCGGCACAGACCACACGATTGCTGAACTTCCACGTGGAAAATGGAGTAGATTGAAGATTCTGCGCTGATATGGAGCGAATTGGCAATTACCCAGCACCAGCAGTGGCAACTGTACGTCACAAGCATGCACAAAGAAGCGATCTTGGCTCTCACGTGTGACCCGAAAATAGGAATTTCGACCCTCCAGTCTTCGTCTTTGCTTCAGGTAAGATGAATCGACGCACTGAACGACAAGATATGTCTAAACCAGAACTCTTATCATTCTGCAGGAGGCGTACAATACGTTTGTCATCGTGATGGAGTACCCTGAGAACAAGAAAAATCCACTGCTTCTTTTAAAGCTGGCGACTCTATACATCGAGTTTGCTGCGTATCGCGGCGCTCTATCGGTCTGCACGCTTTCGGTTGAAGGCTACACACATTTCAAGCTCATCAACGAAGCGATCTTTCTATCGGCGGTCACGGCGACAGCATTCGGGAAGCGCAAAGAGAGTGCACAGTACTTCCAGTATCTGGTGGAGAAACCACCTCGTCGAATCAACGGTTATCACCTTCACCTCCTAGCTGCACGCGAGCTTGAAAAGGTATCTGGCATGCAAAAACTCGTGAGAGGGCCGTATGGCCAGGCTTACAAAGCGGTGATTGGGGTGTCGCCAACCACTGCTTCAGAAAAGGCGGCGCACGAAATCTACAAAGGCTCGAGGAAAAACGAAAATCTACGCGTGTAGTTGTGGTACCAAGATGACAGTACGTGGTTCGACCTGGCAAAGAAAATGGCACAGCTCAATTTCCCATTATTGGCGCTTTCAGCGCTGGAAGTCGTCCGCCAGCGAAACGGCGACCTGTCCGTGGATATGTTAGTGCTCGAGGGCGTTTGCGCGCATCGAATAGGAGATCCGATAGCCGCTGTTAGCTCACTTGCTCAGGCAATTCAGGTGGACTATCACTCGAAGCTTGTGCGGTTCCTTCTTCAAAACTGGAGTGAAGACTGGAGGTTTCAGTTTGCCCTGGAAAACGAAAGTGCCCGCAAAATCCAGCAGATCACAAGACGGCATTTCAACAGGACGAGATGGCGAGCAGTTGCAGTAAGAGCTGAGCAAATCCTGTTTGTCTATTTGGTCGGATCATAATATGCGTGAAATTGTTGTGTAGGTTTTGCTTGTGGAGGCGAACAGAAACTTCAAGGACTGCATAATTCAGTGCGCTTGGAGGAAATACGTCGCTGTGTGTATGCTGGCAGCATTGAAGAAGGAACGCCAAGAAAGAGAGCAAGCGGAAAATGTCGTCGTGGCTACGCATGACGGAATGATCACCATGAAACGACTAAACGCCGCCGCCAGGAAAATCCAGGCGCTGCACAAGATATTCCTTGCAAAGCGTGAGAGAAGAATTCGACAAGCGTTGCACGATAGACATTCGACAATTTTGGCAAATTTCTCCACGTACCGCGCTGCAGCGGGCTGAAAGTTTGTCTTAAAGGCTTGGAAGCTTTTTGTTCAAATCCAGAAAACAGAGCGAGAAGATGCAGTTGTTTTGGTGCAGAGGTATGTTCGTGCATACCTCAGCAGAAAAGTTTACGTGCGTTTGCTCCAGAAGAAGCACAAGCAAGACAAAATCATCGAACTTTGCCTTGGGAAGAAGTCAACAAGTGTGAAGATCCTGGTCTTGGAGGGGTGGAGAAATCTCACCAAGCTTCTTCAGCGCAAGAAAGTCCGCGCGGCAACAAGGATTCAGTGCTTTTTTCGCTCACATGTTGCGCATCGTCGATACAAAATTGCGCTGCGAAGACACAAGATCACGCTTGAAATCATGGACAGAATGGTGCATGGCCGAAGCCACCGAGTGATGCTCAAATCTTGGAATGCACTGTCTTCAAATGCAGTGTGGCATCGAATTCAGAAGCGCAACAGCGCCATTCTAATCCAGAAACGAGTCCGTGGTATGCGCGGAAGGAGGATCGCGAGAAGTCAGCGGTTGCGCAAGCGCCGAGTTGAACTGACGATCCGAGCGATGCAAAAGAAGAGCGTAAAACAGTTGCTGAAACTGGTGTTTCTCTCATTTCAGCGAAATGTGGAGCTGAACTACGAGGAGCGGGAGACCTACGCGATAACAATTCAGCGCGTATTTCGAGGATTCCGCGCGAGGAGACGAGTCCGAATAATAAGAGAGTGCGAGAGAATGTTGAGCTCTCCAGATATGACTTTGAAAGCGCAACCGCGTGCCTTTGTGCTGCGGCTGTGCTTTCTCATTCTCGCTCGGTTTCCAGAACAGGATGTCACAGAACGACTGGATTCCGCTTCAAAGGTTCAAAGGTGGTGGCGTGCGCTTTGTCGACGCAGAAGGTTGCTCATTGCACTGGAGAAACGGGTGAAGAAAAAGCAATCCTCCTGCGCTTGCAAGCAAACTTCAACTTGCTCGCAAAGATATTTTTCAGTGAGCTGAAGAGAACCATTCACGCGAAAAAATGGCGGCAAAACCGAGCTACGCGAAAAATACAACACGCTCTACGCGCACGGCTAACTCGTAGGAGGTACGTTCGTGTGCTGGAAAAGAAAAGCGATGTCCTTGCACGCGCAAAAGAACTGGAGCGTCAAAAGCGGAATTCGTGGTTGCTCCGAGTCCTTATCGCATGACGGAATGCGCTCGTTGATGACAAGCTACAAGCAAATCAGGCAGGTACCAGAATCCAACGGATGTACCGTGCCAGAGTGGCAAAGAGGCAAGCATCCAAAGTTGTCGCAAAGAAAGCCGCCCAAGCTCGGCTGCTGGCGTCCGTGCACATGAAACCACTAGAGCGGTGCTTTCGCAAGTGGGAATCGTTGGTGATAGAGAAATACACCTTGAGCGTGAGGAGCGCGCTAAAAGTGCCAGTATTGAATGAAGACAAATGGAGACTAATGGCATCAAGAAGAGATTTTAGATCTGTACCAGACTCAAGTGAGCCGCTTTCCTTGGAGCAGGTAAGTGATTCGCATGATCGTCCTGTCGCTGTGTTAATGTGTTTAACTCACGACCATGCTGCAATCTAGAGAGCTGAAGTGCCCTCACTACTGTTCTACACGCTACTGAATCGGGTTCGGAAAAGCGGGATCTGCCAACTGTCATACAGGTATTGCCGTAACCCCAGTCAATGTCCTTAATCGGAGTGCTGACTGCCAAATTGTGCGCATTTCTTAGCGGAGAGTACTCGTTCAACTCGTTACAGCTCCGGCAGCTATTTACGCTGGCGTCGAGCATTCTCTGCGACGGCGGTGGCAACAACGCGCCAGGCCACCTGATTGAACAAGTGATCGACAGTATGCACTACTGCACCAACTGCCCAGTGCAGAAGCTAATTTTCTACAATGCAGCGCTCGATGTCGCGCACACGGTCAAGCTCAGCCATCTGCTGCACCCTCCAAGCTCCAACATTGTCTCCCTTGTACTCGGCAACATCCCTCTTCGCGTAGGTGCAGCCGTTGCAATCGCAGGTGCACTTTGCCACGGATTCAGCAAGCTGGAGCAGCTCGTGTTGGAAAGCTGCGAGATCGGCAGTATCGGCGCTGCTGCATTATTCGAAGCACTGTGCCACAACAAGAGCCTGTGGAAGTTGGATCTGAGCAAGAACCACATCTCGGACAGCACTTGCAGCGCGCTCAGCCAGGCATTGCTCATCAACGACAGGCTGGCAGTAAGTGACTTACATTCCGTTAAATGGTCATGCGCTCATCCTGTGAGCAATCCCATCACTCATCTAATCTTCTGCACAATGTGGGGCGTGTACCACGACCAGGTGCTCTGCTTGAACGACAATGCGCTGACGGACCGCGGCGTGCTCGGCTTCCTCGCGCCAGCGCTTCAATGTGCAGGCGCGACGTCGCGCATGGAGCAGCTTGGGGTGCGCCAGAACCCGTGCATCACACCCGTGGGGCGAGCGGCACTGCAACAAGCGGCGCTGCACTTCAACGGCGTGCGCACCACCACCAATAATATCAGCAGTAGCAGCGCCAGGAGTGATGGTCGCGGTCTGAGGAGCTCACCCAGTAACCGTCTGTCCATCTCCTTTGACACGATCTGATTGGCGGAAAAGGCGTTTACAGCTCGCTGATTGGCTGGTTGGGAGGAGGCGTTTGAGTGGAGCTGGCACGTGAGAGTGTCGAAGTTGCGGCCGCTGCCAGATCATGGCGCGAAGCAAAACGGAATTCGACTCGAAGAGCAGACCACGCTCCACTCCCGGATCTGAGAACTCGCAGCCATGTCGGACTCCCCAGTGACCAACCGCCCGCAAGTCGCGGTCCTGGACTTCGGCTCGCAGTACAGCCACCTCATCGCGCGTCGTGTGCGAGGTAAGCGGCCTGCTGCTTGGACCCTTTTTGTACCGCGTGCATGGCGTCGATGCTGACGCTGGCGTTGCTTTTTGTTGTTGTGGGATGTGTGTAGAGCTCCACGTGTTCTGTGAGCTGTACTCGTGCCTCGTCGATGTCGAAGAGCTCCAGAAGCACAAGCTCACTGGCATCATCCTCTCGGGCGGCCCAAACTCGGTCTTCGACGAAGGCGCGCCGCACGTCAAGCCTGGCGTCTGGAAGCTCATTGAAGAGCTCAAGCTCCCTGTGCTTGGTGCGTATTCTGATATGTGGTACTACTGTCTCGTCTATGGCAAAACGCTGCAGAAATGCTGACTGCTTTCGTATTTTATGACGACAACTCAATTAAGGTATCTGCTACGGTCTCCAGGAATTGGCCTTCACCAACAACGGAACCGTTGCGCCATGCGAGCACCGTGAGTACGGCAAGGCCATCGTGACGAAGAACGGCAACCCGACTGCCGGTCTCTTCGACGGCCTCCCAGACGAATTCCAGATGTGGATGAGCCACGGTGACAAGCTCATCACTTGCCCAACTGGCTTCATCGACATCGCCACGACCGAGAACTCGCAGCACGCAGCCATCGTGAACGCGGAGAAGAAGTTCTACGGCATCCAGTTCCACCCAGAGGTGACCCACTCGCCACTCGGAAAGAACATCTTGAAGAACTTCGTCGTCGACATCTGTGGCTCGCCGACCGACTGGGACATGAAGAACATCGCGGACGCTTTCATCGAAGAAGTGCGTGCTCGCGTTGGTCCAGATGGACATGTCATCGGTGCCGTCAGTGGCGGCGTCGACTCGTCGGTTGCCGCCGTGCTTCTCCAACGCGCCCTTGGCGACCGTTTCCACGCTGTGTTGATCGACAACGGTCTCCTTCGTCAGAACGAAGCCACTGAGGTCGTTGAGCGTCTGCAGAAAAAGCTGAATATCAACTTGAAGTGCATTGACGCGTCGGAGCGTTTCCTCACTGCCCTCAAGGGTGTGGCTGAGCCTGAAATGAAGCGAAAGACCATCGGCAACCTCTTCATCGAGTTGTTCCAGGAAGAAGCCGAGCGCATTGGCCACCCGGTGGACTACTTGTTGCAGGGCACTTTGTACCCTGATGTGATCGAAAGTATCTCGTACAAGGGACCATCGGCCACGATCAAGACCCACCACAACGTCGGTGGTCTCCCAGAAAAGATGCACTTGAAGCTGATCGAGCCATTGCGTGAGCTCTTCAAGGACGAAGTCCGCGAGCTTGGCATGGCGTTGGGCATTGACGAAGAGAGTGTGTGGCGCCACCCGTTCCCAGGTCCAGGTCTCGCGATCCGTGTGCTTGGCGAGATCACGAAGGAGGCCCTCGACACGCTGCGTCAGGCTGACACGATCTTCCTCGACGAGCTCCGCAAGGGCGGCCACTACAAGACGACCGGCCAGGCTTTCTGCGTGCTGCTCCCAGTCAAGTCTGTGGGTGTCATGGGCGACGGTCGCACGTACGAAAAGGTGATTGCCATCCGCGCGGTCAGTACCTCAGACTACATGACCGCCGACTGGTACCACATGCCGTACGAGGTGCTGGGCCGCATGTCGAACCGCATCATCAACGAAGTGCGTGGCGTGAACCGTGTGGTGTACGACATTTCGTCGAAGCCTCCAGCCACGATCGAGTGGGAATAGATTGCTTCTCGGCGTCCTCGTGTCTGGGTGTGAACGGGAGAACTCGGGGCCCAGCAGCGAGGAGAGAGAGAGAGAGAGAGAGTGCATTTGAGTCCAGGCTTTTCCATTCAGTATATAAAATATAGCGCGGCAGATGCAGTGTTGGCATGTGTGCACTGACGGCGTTCTGGCTGGTATCCAACTTCGAGCATGGGGCGCGCGCCCATGCCCAAGTGGTGCCAGCCGGAGCTCACTGCCAGTGGCGCATGCGCACAGGATAGAGACTAGGAAACGCGCATGCGTTGCAGACAGCAATTGCCATAGAGAACCCACACGAAGAATTCCATAATTTAGATTGCGCTTTTGCATCATCAAGTGTGCTGCGGGCCAAATTGGCACTCGATCGTTTTATCCGCATACCTCAGTAAATACGCTTCTCTGAGTCGTTACAAATATCCGCAATACTGTCCGTTGCAGCGCTTATCTCCGCATCGCTGAGTCCTGCGTACTTTTTCAAGAGCGTGGTGCTGTACCCAGCTCTGCCTAAGTATCATGGGCTGTGCGTACCTAGCAGCTGCAGCGTTCCCCATATCAGCAGCACAAGAAGCAAGCAAGCCAACGCAGATGGCGCCACGACTCACCGCGCATGCGCCGAGCCCGCGGGCACCGTTCGTCGCTGACGGCGACGCGCGCGACGCCGACCTGGAGAAGCCGCTGCTGGCGGCCGGAGGCGCGGCCACGGCGCCGCCGCGGAGACGAGGCGTGCTCGCGGCGCTCGTGCCCGAGCTCACGTCGCAGGGCGTGATCATCCTGCTGTGTCTGATCAATTTGGTCAACTACATGGACCGCGGCATCATCCCGGGCGCGCCCGAGAAGTTCGAGCACTTCATCTCGCGTACGCTGCGCGTCGACGCGACGCAGCAGTCGCTGTACCTGGGCATCCTCGCGTCCGCGTTCATCGCGAGCTACTCGGTGTGCACCATGGCGTTCGGGTACCTCGCGCTCACGCACCGGCCGTTCCGCACGATCGCGTTCGGTATGTCTGTGTGGGTGCTCGCCGTGATCGTGTGCGGTCTCGCCAAGTGCACCGAGAGCTACTACATGCTGCTCTTCGGCCGCGTCCTCTCGGGCGTCGGCGAGGCCTCGTTCCAGTGCAACGCGACGCCGTTCATCCACACGCACGCGCCCAAGCACAAGCGCGCGCTGTACATGGGCATCTTCCTGGCGTCGATCACCGTCGGCACAGCGCTCGGGTACATCTACGGCTCGAGCTTTGCGGCGTCGGAGCTCGGGTGGGAAGCTGCGTTCTTCGTCGAAGGCGCGCTCATGGTCGCGCTCATCGTCGCGTGCCTCGTGTGCGTCCCCGCGGAGCTCGACGTCGTGCCCCAGGATCCCAGCCAGCAGGCCGACGGCAAGAGCAGCAGGTCGTGTGTGGCCGAGTGGTGGGCGATCTTCAGCGACCCGACGTTCGCGCTCGTGGTGCTCGGCCACGCCGCGTACACGTTCTCGCTCGCGGCGCTGAGCGTGTTCAGCCCCGTGATCTTCATCGGGCTCGGGCTCTTCAAGACCGAGACTCAGGTGTCGATGGTG
>JAADVP010000237.1:0-29113 GCA_023335675.1 Globisporangium solare | reverse complement strand
GAGTGCCGTAGCAATGCGGAGGCTCGTAGTATCCTATAGGACAGCCTGTACTCTCAGGCATTGTTACGGAAGACGTCGAGAAAAAATAGGTAGTCGCTTTAGTTTTTTCGAAGGTGACATTCTCGATGAATTCCGTAATAAGGACAACGCCGTACTATTTCGAGCTGCTTCCGTGGCATTTGTGCCCGAGTGGTGTTGGCGTCTTTTTGCTCGACAGAGGGCAACGCGCGTTCGGCGATCTCGATCGTAGTCTTCACCATTGGCAATGGCTGAGCCACCGCCCGATCCCGCTCAACGAGAGGGACCACAGCTTGCAGCGCCTTGGTCTTCTCGGTCCAACACTGCGACATCATGGTGCGAAAAGGCGCAGCAGGCGAATGCGAAGCTGTTCATGGTCAAGAAGCTGCTTTTCGTCGTGTTCCTGTTCGGTCTCGACGTTCGGGATCTCTACTACAAAATCGCGTGGATTGGGCCGATGAACTCATTCTCATTCAAAGCGGGCAGCACGAGCATCTTGCATACGACACCGCTGGTGTCGGCTGTGACTGACGACGTTAGAGCACGAAACGCGGGGGATGACGTTGCCTCGGGCTGGAGCTCGTTCTTATCCCAGTGCGAAGACATGTGCGCATTTGGGGACGGAGGCGGCTCATTCTTTCTGAGTGCCTTGGCAAAGAAATGCCACATTCCTGCAGCGTCAAGCAACGACACGGTGAGTGCAAAGGGGATACCACAGCTGGCTCTCACTAGCAATTTCCGCGCAGATGCGCTGATCTGGGCCAGCTGCATGCTTCTCCATATTGGTCGAAGGCCTCCGATCTGTCAGAACCACATCGCAGCGCACTTTAACGACCGCTACGGCTTTTTCGAGACGCAAGTAAAGAACTCCGTTGTGGCTCCGCTGAAGAGCGATGTTGAAGCCGAAATCCTGCGCCTTCTCGACATGCTGGGTGCGAGCATCCCACTGCATCGCGCGATCTGTGTTGAAGCGTTTGAGCTCGCCGAGGGGGCAACTGGAACGTTCACAGGGACTCTGTTTGGATGCGCAAGCCCGAATGTGTACCGAAGCAAGTTTGTCGGATTTGCTGCGCCGCAGTATGTTGAGCTGCTGTACAGCAAAGGGTGGCTGACAAACGATGACATTTCTGTGCTCGGGCAGCGGTTCACTATTCGACAGAACGCCCATAGCAAGCACATCATCGACTACAACGAAGACCTGAACCAGACGTCGATCCAATCAAAGACAGCGATGAATTTCAGCTCGATGGGCCCGGTGTATGCACTGATGATTGTGATTGATATTGCACTTCTGCTCACTCACTGCTGCAGCTTCGGTGAAATTGCCAAATGGATGCTGCGGCCAAAGTACCGTGCGCTCCAACAGTGGATCCGTGACTTTGAAACTGCGGAGAATGGCATCGATCACGCACCTGGATCGTCTCCAGAGAGCAAGGCGTCTCATGAGGCGGTGGTGTTTGAGGAAGAGCGGTTCTACTCGCTGTTCTGTGCGTCATTCTACAAGCACACGAGCTACCTGTGGCTGATGCGTCTCACGCGGGTGATCTCCTGGATCATCATCCTGCCGAACTCGGTCGTCTGGACGTGGAGTGACTCAGCAAACGAAAAATTTCAGGCGTACTTGAGCAGCATCAAGTGTTGGGTGCTCGTCTCGGGTACAACGCACTTCCTGTGGCGTGCTCTCGCGAAAATCGACGAGCGGTGCGCGTACCAGTTCGTCAAGGGCACGTACATCACAAACCCAGAGATTATCACGATTGGTGCCATCGCAGCGGTGTGGCTCCAAGACGATGTGTTCCTCATGTGCGAGAAGAAATGGGCGATCGAGAACCAGCGCGTGAACGACGCAACGTCCTTCGCCGGGGGGCTACACCGCGCACGGGAACACGTTCCAGATGGCAAACGATTACCGCACCACGACATCGCTCCAGATCCTCCAGATTCTGTATGGTCCACTTCTCAGCATCATTTTGCTCAGTATCGGCATGATCGCGAGCTGGCTGATCGTAAAGTACGTGTATTTCTTTTCAACCGCGAGATGTGGAGCAAAGGGACGACGATCAAACGCGATTGTTGTGGATGTGACGGATCGAAAACACGCATCAGAAGAGGCCAGGTTCTCCGAGTCGCAAAGGGGCGAGCTCTTTCGTAGCCCCGATGCCTCTGGACCAGGTGACTCGTACGAATATGCTCGACTCCCACTGGAAGACGTTCTCGATCTTCCTATTCGAGCCAATAGTATCGTGCGCTATGGGCTCGCAATGGAGATCGTCTGAGATGGGAAGCGGTACATTCGACCGAGTTGCTACTTGGAGTACGGGATCATGCTGAAACAGGGTGAGGCGAGGGCTTCGATCGGCGTTGCCGAAATCTTTAAGCAACGAATAAGTCGACGTGAGTTTGCGTCCGTGGTTGAGGCGACCACTTCGGCTCGATCTGTGGTCTCGTCGCAAATTGACGGTGCATGTGTACTCCAAGAGATTGCGACCTGACGTGACCAAAGTTCCGCCAGCCTCAAGCACCTGGCTCCGGGAAGCGTCAGCGCGACCTCGATGGTCAGCGATGGTCCTCACAACGACGAACAAGAGCGAGCGATCACGTATCGGGGACGTGCAACGATCCGCGAAGAGCTCCAGCCATAAGAAATCAAAGTAAGTGCCAAAGCATCAGACGTGAGTCTTTGATAAGTATGTAGCCATGTTGTGCCAAAATCGGACTTTACCGAGAATTTTGTTACTTAAGTGCGACGCCACAGTAGGTTCACACCTGTTTGAAAACTCGCACAAGAACGAAGCCCGACATGGACGCGGAGCGCGCCGTGAGCCACGTGAACGCGGGCGTCCGCAGCGTCGACGAGATCGTACGCTGCGCAGAATGAACGAAGCTGCTGGTCGCGTGCTGTAAAGGGCGCTGAGGCGTTTTGCTGTGGCTGTTGTAGGCGCACGATGACGACCGCGATGACGCGGTCGAGCAGCTCAGTCTGCACGGGAACTGCATCGAGCGCATGAACGGACTCGAAGCGTTCTCTCGGTACTGTGACCGGCGAAGCGCAATCAAGCAGGCTGGCATGCGTGTGCTTTGTGAGACACGCTTTGTCGCTGATGGTTGGGTGCGTGTACAGACTTGCGGAGCTGTGTCTCTCCAACAACTTTATCCAGGTGCGTGTGTGTGTTCTCCGCAGCTGCTGCTGCTATACCAACAGGGGTCCACTTACACAAAGAGGCTTGAAATGTGTGTCTCTCTAATGCGCCTAGGAAATTTCGTTCGCGGCGCTCGAGCCACTCGTGCACTTGAGGATCCTGGATCTCTCCGCCAACAGGTTGGGTTTTGCTCTGCGCCGAGTTGTTTGATGGTGTGCTGATGTGGCAGGTGCTATGCTGTTGACGTTCCTGTCCACTTGCATGATACAGCATCGCGTCCACTGTTGGGTTTCCGCTACTACCACGACTCGAAGAACTGTCGCTCGCGCATAACCGGTACGCGTTGGACGATGTTTCAATGGGAGGGACTTGCATCCTTAGTAAGGAGAGTTGGCGCCACATGTAGCCTCACAAGTCTGGACGGACTGACTCGGCCAATCAAGTTCCCAAAGCTGCGCTATCTCGACCTCCGGGGCAACGACATTGATGCGTATAACGGTGTCGTGTCGCTGCAATACTCAAAGGTTTGCTGCATGCTGTAAAGCAGTATCCTTCGAGTGCAGCCATCTCACTGTCATGCTTTGCTAGCAATTATCTCAACTGCGTCTTCAGGCGACAGACGGATCCCAGAGCAACCCAGTCTGCGACCTTGACGATTATCCGCAGGCCCTGATCCAGGTGTGTATCAGTGACGATCAATGAATGCCACAACCCACATATTTCACCGACAACTGATCGCCAACACGTAGATGCTGCCTCGGCTCGTGTTTCTGGATGAAGAGGAAGTCTCGTTCTTGAAGGAAGTCGGGAATCTGCACATGCCAAAGTACCAGTCCATTCTGCGGCGCATCAAGCAAGAAAAATCCCCGGCCAAACCACCACCGAGTCCACAGCCTCCGCAAGCAAACAGTGCAGCCATTGCCTCAGAAGCAAGCGGCATCGCGCCCCAACACCGTTTAACGCCACGGCGGCGAAGGAGTTTCCTGACCACGGAGCCACGAGTCAACGCCTCGCAGATGTCGCCAATTCAAGTGGTTGTCGAGTCGAAAGAACGGCGTGGATTTCAAATGCCGAGCAACGCGACCGACCGTCGAAACTCTCCGCTACATTCTCCTGGGCTTATTCAGGCAGCGCAGCATGAAGCAAAACGTCCAGGTAGTAGTACTCCCGTCGTGTCTAATTTCCATACTCTCAAAAGGGACCCTCGGACACCGCTCGATTCTAACAACTTGGCGCAGGACCAACGCAGCGACAAAGAACTCGTTCTAGCGGGAGCCACAAAACCAAACGACATGAATGTCCGCCGTGTGTTGATCAAAGACGTATCCACGAACACAGAGCGTGATTTCGAGAAAGAGATCGTCGCCCGCGAGCTGGCGATTTTACAAAAGGAAAGCGACATTCTCGCAAAGGAGAAGCTGTTTTTCACCAAGGAAAGCGGTTTGTTCTTGAAGGAAAAAGAGTTGTCTGCACATATTCTAAAGCTGCAAGAAGAGCTATCAACAGCCATCACAAGAGCTACGTCTGCAGAAGCCGAGGCAGTAAAGGTGGTGAAGGAGAAAGAGCTGCTTCGAAAGGAAAAGGAGCAGCTTGAAGCCCAGCAAGCGTTCACTATGGCCGACGAGACACGGAAAACGCAGGCGCATTCGCAGCAACAGCACGAGTTGGAACTTGAAATGGTTGTGATCCAAGAAGTGCATCGCCGTGAGCTAGAAATGCTGAAAGCCAATGAGAGCAGTCTACTCGGTAAATTGGAAGCGACC
Organism: Globisporangium solare; assembly: GCA_023335675.1. Lineage (NCBI taxonomy): Eukaryota > Oomycota > Peronosporomycetes > Pythiales > Pythiaceae > Globisporangium > Globisporangium solare. Next base: position 24,192 of record JAADVP010000237.1, on the reverse strand, counting down.
GGAGTCGCAAACCGTGGACTCGCTCAAAAGGTACAGGACAAGGAGACCGAGCTACGCGCTCACGAGGCCACACTCGCAAAGTACGAAGCAAAGGTGAGTGAGTTGCTCACGGCATCGGGGCGCGTATCTGGTGAACATACATCGATCGTTCGCCGTCTTTCCAGTGATCTGCAGTCGTACAAAGAACGCTACGAGCATGCAGAGCAGCGGAATGTTCAACTCGAGCAACAGGTGAAAGAAATCAAGGCAAACCTCGAAGTTGTGTACAACAGGTGTGCTGAGAAAGACGAAGAGATCCATCGACTGAAGCGAACGTTGCTGTCGAAAGCGGAAGATTTCGAAGGCGTCAAGACGCAGCATGCGAAGGCAACAGATCGGCTTGACAGACTGGCGCAGCAGCAAAAGGAGTTGTTCGACCAGCGCCTGGAGACGTCAATCGCGCAGATGGAGATGGAATTCCGCAAAGAGCATTACCATTCCATGAACAAACTCCAGCTTCTCCAGCGCAAGTACCAAAGTGCGACCAAAGAAACCACGAAAGTACGCGACGCGTATCGAATGAGCTTGAAACGAGAAGCAACTGCAAGGAATGAGATCACGAAACTGGAGGCAATGTTGGCAGATGACAAGCAAAAGCTGTTTGTCGAAGAGACCAAGCGAATTGACGCGTATGAGCTGAAACTCAAGGAGGCATCTGCGCATATCGTGGATTTGCAGCAACAACTGGAGGCGGCAAAGGAACAAGACGAGAAGCTACAGGTTGTAGAAACCGCCCTAGAGGATTTGCGCGCCATGAATGCTCGAATGCGCAAGGAAATCAAGCGGCAGAATGAACAGGCGGAAGCATGGAACAAGCTTGAAGACGATCTGCGTGCAGCTCTAAAGGTGAAAGACGTGATGCTCGACGACCAGCAACGCCAGATCACAGAGTTGCGCAAGGATCGGCAGGAGATGGAGCAGCAACTGCAGGATGAGATCGTCGAGCTGCAGGGCCAAATTGAAGATCTAGAGACAGCCTTGAACGAAAATCTGCAAAAGGTGGAGGACGAAGAAGCGCGATGCGATGCGCTCACCACCGCGCTGCAGGAAAAGGATCGCGCGCTGCAAGGGAAACTTCACGAAATCGACGAGCTCTCGAACGAAGTTAGCAAGAAGCACGGCGCGTTGGAGCTCATCGAAACGGAGATGGAGCGGATGCGCGAGATGCTGAATGACCAAAACAATCTCTTTCAGAAGCGATTGCAGAATCACACGGAGGCGTATCGAGAGGAACTTGAGCGCGCAAATATTGCAGCCGAGGACTCGCGCGAGCTGCTTCAAATCCAGTGGGAGGCTGAACGAACGGAACTCAGGCAGCGATATGAGAGCATCACCAATGATCTACGCGATGTCGCAGCGCAGAACGCGAAATTGCGCGTGAATCTGCAGTCGGAGCGGAAAAAGAATAGTGAACGGGACCAAGAGATGCGCGTGCTGCTCGCTCAGGTATGGATTGTACATGCAACGACCATTGATTGTACTGTTGTGTGCCTAAACTAGAGTCTCCCTTGCTTTTCATTGCACGGAAACAGATTGATCGCGAGCGCCATTTGAAGAAGCAGAGCCTCGCGCAAATCAAATCGCTGTTTGAGCAACTGCAACAAGAGACACCGTAAAAAAAAACGACCGGAATGAGGATATCTCGATGTTGACCCTTTGCTTGAAGGTGAGGGTGTCAATTAAAACGAGTCCTCGTCGCTCGCGTCCTCGGAGAAGTACTCCAGTTCTTCCGACTCGACGTCCTCGTCGCTCACGTCGGACTCGCTTCTCAGAGCTTTCTTTTTCGCTGCGTCGTCGTCTCGCTCATCATCGTCGGCAGATGAAGGTTTCGCTCGGGATTCTCTGTCGTCGTCATCATCGTCTGCCTTGTCTTTCGAAGCATCGTTGCTGTTGTCGCGTTTGCCTGGGGACTCGCGCTGTGAAATCTGCAGTTCGTCGTCGTCGTCATCATTCAAAGCGCCCCCACTGTGCTTTGCTGGTGGAGAGATCGTGTCTTGGTTTGCATTATCGTCATGGTTTCCCCCCGTCTTCTTTGCGAAAGTTGTGCTGTCGTCGTCCATCATCGACGCGGACACCTCAGCGACAGACTCCTCCATCACGCTTTCCTCCAGATCGTCAGCGTCGTCATTTTCTCCGTCTTGCTTGCTGCCACCATTCGAGTTCGGCAAGTCTCTCGCGTGTGTGGGCGTCTCTACTACTGCTGCTGTATTGTACTGCTCATCGTCATCGTGAACTCGCTGCATCTGCGCTGTGGACACTCTCACTTCGGTCGCCTGGAGATGCGTCATCAAGCGCTCGAGCAGGCGTTGCAGTTGGTGTTCGTTCACGATCTCGGGGGCCAAGAACCGCTGGTTGTCTTTCTGCAGCTGCTTGACGATTTGGGTCGCCTCCGAGTGCTTGGTGAGCGTCGGGAGCTCCACAATGTGCAGTTTCTTCTTCCTGATCACCTTACGCTGCTGGGCGTCCTCATCCGTGCCTTTGAACACGTACAGTGACCCAAGCGCGCCGCCGTTCTCAATCGGCGCGTCGTCCTCGTACTCGAGCGCAAGCGTCGGGATCGGCGCATACTTGAGTCCAAACCGCGTGGGTGTGATCATCCCCCCACTCTCGCGCGAGGAGCCAACGGATGCCAATGGCTCCAAGGTGCCCTTTCGTCACGTCCTTTCGCGTCCCAACTTTGCAGATACCACCGATTATACCGCTTTGAGCGGTACATTCTGAATATACTCGGCGGTTTTTCCATAGTGTAACTGAGTGTAACCCCACTGTAGACGTATCAATAGTAATTATAGCGCACTGGAGTGCATGGTGCACATGCGGCGCCGCCATTCTGCTTCCTACTGGCGCGTTGCCGCGTGCGTTGCGCGCAGACAAGACAAAGGAAGGGAGAGGGAGAAAAGGAAAGAGGGGCCGCATTCCATTCGCTCTCGCAGACGCACGCGCGTCGTTTGCTCCACGCGCCAAAATGCGCGGTCCGTCGGCCGTGATGCCCCTTCCGGACGCGCAATTCGGCCAATCACAACGCAGCAGCAGCGACAGAGAGGAGCTCTCGAGTTCAGACGAAGACTTTCGCAGCTCAGACAGCGCCGACGACGAGGGCGACGAAGGCGACGAAGACGACGAAGAAGAGGGAAGTGCCACAGATAGCGCCGCAGAAGCCGCCGAGAGCGAGGGCGACGACCGCTTCGTCCACACACGCGCGCGCTCGTACTCGTCCGACTCGTTCGGCAGCCCCGTGTCCTCGGCGCTCTCGTTTTCCGCGACGAGCAGCGACGGCGATTTTGACGGCAGTAGCAGCTCCTCGTTCGATCCCTTCGACACGACGCTGGAAGACACAGAGCCGATCAAGCACAGCGCGTTCCGGTTTGCATCGCGCACGGCGTCGTCCTACAGGAAGACTGGCAGCCTCGTGCGCGCCGCGGTGTCAGCGCGGGGAAAGAAGCGGATCCGCTCGAAACGAGAGATCTCGATGCAGACGATCATGGATGCCGACACCGTCGGGTTCATTGGGCTACTCATCCCGATCACCGGCATCTCGACGATGGTCGCGACCGAAGTGCTCGCGTGCACACACCACTTCGACTGCACGACCAACTACCCGACGCTCTCGCACGCGGCGACGTTCACGCCCGAGGGCCACGCGTTCATGATCGGCATGTGTCTCACAGCGTTCTTCATCCTCGTCTCGAGTGTTTTGTTTTATTGGTTCGTGCGGTTGCGGCTCGGGAAAGCGGACGCGCATGCGCATTACACGTCGCTCATGTGTCTCGTCGCGGGCATCATGACGTGGTTCACGCTCTCGGGGCTCGCGATCAAGGACATGCGCAATCACCACGACACGCACATCGCGTTCACGGTCGTGTTCTTTGTCGCGTCATGGGTGCTCATCGTGTTTTGTCATCTCGCGCGGCGGCTCGTGCTGCTGCGCAGCGACGCGACCAAGACCGCGCGCCTCTCGTCGCTGTCGTCTTCAACGAGCCCAACGACGTCGACGCTCTCGACGCTCTCGACGCTCTGGGCCGCGTTCAAGCGATGGAAGCGACTGAGCATGCCCATGGCGTTCACGCTTGGTCGGGCGTTCATCGCGGCTGGCGTCACGTCCACCGTGCTGTGTACGTGCATTGTCCTCTCTTTTGTTTTGCGTAGAGTGGCGTGAATGGCGATCTCACTCTGACTTGTGTTTGCTTCGTTTGTAAACCAGTCGGCCTGCTGTTTCTGTGCGTGAATGGCTCGTGGCCCAACCCGCTGGGCTTCACGGCCGTGCAGGAAGCGTTCTTCGAAGCGTTTGCAATCGTGTGCCAGCTGCTGTTCATGGGCACGCTGTCCTGCGAGCTCGCGATGCTCACAAAGGAGGTCGAGCAGCGCGATTACATGGAGCTTGAGCGGAACGAGTGATTATGGCGGACAGTGGCAGTGTCAGGGCCATCTTAACAGCGAGCAGATCAATAGGATACATGCAAAAAACTCTTTCTATTCGAGCCATCTATCGCCAACCTCCTCTTTACGCTTGCTGGTTCAAGTACTCAACGAAGAGGTCGCCGATCCCCGCGATGGCGCACGGCCGAAGCTGCGCGATCTTGATAAACTGTCGTCGATGGCGCCGCGCCTCGGACGACGGCATCGTGCGCTGGATCTGGACAGGCACTTGCGCCTTGGGGACGCGCAGCCCGTCCGTGAGGTTGCCTTCGCGCTGATACGCGAGCAGCGCCTCGACGATCGCGTTCGTGACGGCGTCGAGCTCCTGCACGAAACTGGTCTCGGCCGCCGGCGCTGCCTTGGTCGCGAGTCCGGCCTTGACGATCCTGCCGAAGCAGACCGCGTCTGCGATCTGCGCCAGCGGTATCCCGTCGGGACCATCAAGCACCTCGGGCGTCAAGTGGAAGAGCGGATTGTCCCATCGGTTCTTGTCCATCGGCACCTCAAACCGCACCGCGAGCTCTTCAATGCTACACACACAACACGAGACAGCCATGAGCACACCAACAACGAGGCGAAAACACAAGCTGCCTGTTGGCAAAAGTAAAAAAAACAAACAAATAAAACCGCACAGCTTTGGGTCGAATTGGTCCTCGCGCTGCGCGTTGCGCTCCAGTGCGAGCGCCAGCGGCGTGTCGACGTACACGACGCAGTACGTCGTGCTCTCGGCGCGAGCCTTGCAGAATAGCTCGTAGCGCACGCCCTTGATGTAGTTGAGCGCATCGAGCACGACGATCGTGTTCGCGTTTACCGCTTTCTCCGCTGCGGCCTTGAGTGCGCTGCGCGTCGTCTTCTCGGCGCGGCTGTCTGCATGGCACAACAAGAGAAGCATTTATGAGGACGTTGCTGCCACGCGCGACACGGAACCGCATTGCGCACCGTTGTAACCGCTGCGTCTGTCCACGTGGACGCTCGCCTCCGTGATGTACTCGACGTCCTGCTGCACGTGCGCGCGCAGGTACGCGACGAGCGCCGTCGCCACGAACGACTTGCCGGCGCCTGGCAGGCCGCACAACACCACGAGCGGCATGCTCTTTTTTGACTACCGTGCTGCGGGTGAAACGAGTGAGTGGGTGGGCGGGCTGTTTGACCCACTCGAAAAGTGGGGTAAGCGGAATGTTAAGTGCGCGCGCGTACTTTACAGATGGATGAATGCACCTTCTGTTCGCATGTTTCCACTCTTATGGGTTCGAAATTATCCCAAGCACTCACGCCTCGCAATAATTGCACATAGAAGACGTGCTCAATACTCACTATCATTTAGTTTTACAGTTTAATAGTAATTCAAATTGTAGTACTACGCATTCAAATGGACACATGTATTCACTTCAACAGGTACCGCATTAGCAAAACAGCAGGCGGGAACAAAATAGACCAGGCGCAATTGCACGCACCACCAGCGAATCAGAAAACAAAACCAAAAGCCGTGGGCGGTGCGATGTCGACGAACGCGTTTGCTGCGGCGCATGAACAGCACAAACGGCGCTCCTTCGTGTCTGTCTCTCGTGCTATAATACTGTACGTCCTTCCACCCATCTCACGCGCCGAGTGGCGCCACAAAAACGGTCGTGCTGCGAACGAATGGTGGCGAAAGGTGGGACCACCTTCCATGAGTGAGACCCACACACAGCACGCGTATTTTTTTTCTTTTCTCTTTCGTCCTGTCCTCGCTTTTGCGCCTCGCTCGCTGTGCTCATTTGCAGATTCGCGTCTTGGAGCCCTCAAGTTCCCGTGTAGCGGTTGCACCCGATTGCTGCTGCCTTCCTCCAGACAGTAGACACGATGCAATGACGAGCAGCAGCGACAATGCAAAGGAGACGTCGCGCTTGCTGCCACACAAGGCGAAAGGCGAGCCCGAGCCACCCCCAAATGCACGTCTACTCCCCCAGCAAGCGATCCCCAACAAGAGACTCGAGAACGAGACCGACCCACGCGTCCATAACGTCCATGAGCTCATCCCGCTGAAGCAGGAGCTCGGCGAGCTCACGAGCATGGTGCTGCAGCTCTCGCTGCGCCAGATGGTGCGCCAAGCCATGACGATCACCGACAGCGCGTTCCAGGGCCACATCGGCACCAAGCAGCTCGCGGGCGTGTCGCTCGCGGCCATGTGGATGGGCGTGCCGTCGACGTTCATCCAGTTCTCGATCCAGGCCATCAGCACGCTGTGCTCGCAGGCATACGGCGCGGGCAACAACAAGCTCGTGGGCATCTGGCTGCAGACGGCGATCGCGTTCTCGGTGCTCGGCGCCATCCCCATCATGGTCTACTACTGCTGCGTCGGGTACTTCCTTGGCATCACGATGGACGATGCCGAGACCGTCGAGTACGGGAGCCAATTCGCCATGGTCATGGCGCTGGGACTGATCCCGCAGTACATCTACGGCGCGTGCTCGACGTACTTTGCGGCGCAGGGAATCATCATGCCCGCCACCATCTGCAGCGCGCTCACAATGGTGCTCAACATCGCGTTCAACCGCCTGTACATCTACGGCGCGTTCGGGTGGGAGGGCTTCGGGTTCATCGGCTCGCCGCTGGCGACGGTCACGAGCACGTGTCTCCAGTTGGCTCTGTTCCTGACCTACACCGTGTGGTGGAAGCGCTACCACGCCAAGTACTGGGGTGGCTGGAGCCGCGAGTGCCTAGATGCCGACCGCGTGAACGTGTCCATGAGCCTCGCGATCCCCATGGGCGCGTCGTCGGTCGTTGACTGGGCGTCCGCAGCGATCGCAGGCGCGTTCTACGGGTTCCTCGGCCCCAACATCGCGGCGTCGCAGTCGGTACTCGGCGGCGTGTTTGGCGTCGCCAACTCGGCTGTGAGCGGCTTTTCGACGTCGACCCAGATCCGCATGTCGCGGTACCTGGGCAAAGGCAGCGCCGAGGCCGCCAAGCGCGTGCTGTTTATCGGCGCCACGATCGTGCTCACGGGCGCAATTGTCATGCTCGGGCTCGTGCTCACGATGCGAGAGTCCATTTTCCGCATCTGGACGAGCGACTCGGCGATCCTCGCGATATGCTCGTCGGCGCTCCTTGTGTTTGTCGTGTGCATCCTCGTGGCGTTCGTGCGGTTCCTGCTCACGGCCGTGCTCAATGCGCTTGCGCTCGCCCACATCAACCTCTGGGCCAACAACTTTGCGTCTTGGTGCATCTACGTTCCACTGAACTACTTGCTCCCGATCACGTGGCACTGGGGGCTTGACGGCTTCTGGTGGGCCGACACGTTCGGCGAGATGTTCAAAGTGCTCATCCTCGTCTACGGCGTCTCGCGGGTCGACTGGAACGTCGCTGCTGCTCGTGCCCAGGACGCCGCCGAAGCCGATGGCCTGGAAGACGCAGACAACGACAGCGACGCGCAGGAGCAGCAACAGTTGGTCGCGTACGAGAACGAAGCGCTGGTCGGACGTACGCCCGAGGCGTTCCGCACGCCGACTATTATGACACCCTCGACGCCGTTCCACACACCGAGCGCGCGTCGCCGAGTGCGATCGATCGCGACACCGAAGGCGGCAGCGCCACGAGCCCAGACCCCGATTGCACGCATGCGCGTATAGCTCCAGGACAATGTAGCGTAGCTTAGGCAGGCTTCTTGACTGCTGCTTTTCCTGTCCTTGGCTGTCGGACGACAACCAGTAAACAGCGCGCATACTTCTTACGACGACGCCATTTCGTCATCGCTCTCTTTAATCCCATGCGGTTGATTCCTTCTGACCGCGAATCTCAAAAAAAGAAGCAAGAAGTGGCTATTTCGAGTCGCAAACTCTGGTTCGACTCGGAAAAGCTACTTTGCTCCACCCCAGCTGCACGGATAAGGAGAACTAAGTTGGGTCTTCTCGATGCCACGAGGTTGATTGGCATTTGCTATTAGCGCTTCTTGGCTGCCACGAAATGGACGCGGCGTCGAAAGAACTGAGCGTGCTCGTGCGCCATGTGCCGCGCATCGTCGTGTCGCGATTCATCAAGAAACCCGAGCGACTGCGCGGACCCGAGTCCATTTCGTTCACGGGCGTCGTGGCGCTTTTCGACATCTCGGGTTTCTCGTCGCTCGGCAGCAAACTCAGCGACGACGAGCGGAGCCAGATCAACAGCAGCCAAATGAACAGCCACAAGACGCGCACGTCCCTCCCTCTTGGACTCGTGGAGCGATCAACTAGAGAGCGGTCGGGACAGGCGCATGAAGCAGAGCTGCAGCATCGGAATTCGCGCTACTGCAGCAGCGAAGGCAGCGCCAACAAAGACAGCGACGCCGCGAACCTGGCTGCTTTGCCACGCGACCTCATGGCGCAGTGCCGCCAGAGTGCAAACCTGCTGCTCGCGAGCGAGAGCATCGGCCAGCGCTCGGTGAGTTTCGTCAGCCGCTCGAAACCCGCGGCACCCCAGGGCGTAGCCGTCGAGACGCTCACCAAGATGCTCAACCAGATCCTCGAGCCTGTCATCGACGTGATTCTGCAGCACGGAGGCGACATCATCAAGGTGACAACTCCGCAATTGATGTGTCAGATTTCGCTCACGCTCACACATGCTTGCGTTGTGTTTGGCAGTTTGCTGGAGACGCGATCATCGTGCTCTGGGAAACCGAGGCGAGTCTGGGCGAAGTGATACCGCCTGGTTACCTCACGTACAGCGCGGTGCGGTGCGCCAAGGAGGCGCTGCAGGTGCTCGAGTCCATGCCGATCGAGATTCGAGGCGGCGGCCGCCTCTCAGCGCTCGGCATGCACGTCGGCATCGGCGTGAGCCAGATGACCGGAAACCACGTCGGCGGCGTGCTCAATCGGTGGGAATTCTACCTGGGCGGCGACGCGAACCGCCAGATGAGTTCGGCCGAAGAAGACGCACAAAAGGGCCAGATCGCCATCTCGCGCGAGGCGTACAAGGCGCTCCTAGACACGAAAGACAGCCTCGACATCGAGTTGACCACGGTCACGACGGCCAAAGGCAACCATCTCGTGCATCACGCCAGCCGGTCATCGTACCATCGACGGCGGCGACTCCCAAGTCTGCGGCCAACACGCGAGCTAACCCCGTTTCTCCGCGGCTACGTGCCCGGCACGATCTCGTCGTACCTCCAGAAAGGCCTCGTGCTCAACCCGTGCACACGCAATATCACGGTCGTGTTCATCAAATTGGAGGGCGTCAAGGAGATCGAAGACCCGAGCGAGCAACTCGAGCAGGTCCAGAGGTACTTGTGTCTGATCCAGGAATCTGCGTACAAAGTGCAGGGCACGCTGCGGCAGTTCGTGATCGACGACAAGGGCGCTGTCGCGATCATCGTGCTCGGGCTCCCGCCCTTTTACCACGAAAACAATGGTACGAGCCTCACGGATGGTCGAGATCTGGGTATAATAGTTCGAATGTCGCTCACATGCTGCGTTTGCTTGGAACCATTTAGCGCTTCGAGGCGTCAAACTCGCCAGTTACCTGCTTGGCAAGGGAATCCCGGCATCCATCGGGCAGTACAGTTGAGGCTGCTATTCGTTTCCACCGCGTGATCGCTCGTGCAGCTGACACCTTGTTGTGCTTGATGGTTTAACTGTGTAGAGTGACAACGGGCAACGCGTTCTGCGGCTCCGTGGGCAGCAGCGTGCGTGCCGAGTACGCTGTCGTCGGCGACGTCATCAACCTCGCGACGCGGCTCATGGCGTCGGCGCGCATCGGCGAGATCTTTTGTGACGAGAAAACGCGCGATGAGACTAAGGAGACGATCGAGTACCAGGATGCCAAGGAGCTCACCGTGAAGGGCAAAACAGCGAGCGTCAAGGTGTACGCGATGCAGCGCCAGCAGCAGCACACGCAGGCAGCAGGTGGTGGAGACGCGACAGCGACGCGCCTCGATGCCGTGCACGCACTTCCGTACGGCTGCAACGCGATCATCGACAAGATCCCGTTCTTTGGGACCGCGGCGTCGATGCGGAGAAAAAGTACAGACCGACGCGCTGCGAGTGGGGTCGGCGACGTGATGGCTACCCTCACACACCAGCAAGATTCCCATCGCGTGCTGATCGTCGCGGGCGAGAGCGGTACGGGCAAGACAATGCTGCTGCAGCACCTGGTCTCGCGCCACTCGCGGTGCTTCATGGGCGCCGGGGACCCCGTGGACGCGACGATGGAGTTCCACGCATGGTGCGGCATTGTCCGCGAGATGACGTCGCGCACAGTCAAGACGGCAAAGCCACAATTCGGGTCGCCCGACGTGTCGTTCAATGGTTCCGCTAAAGACGGCGAAGACGACCAAGAAAGAGCAAGCCGAGCCGAGCATGCGTCCAGTTCAGTTCTAAGAACAAGCCTTGAGTCAGCATTGTACGGCATGAGTCCGCTGAGCAACGGGGCGATCGGGCCGCGGATGTTGGCCTCCGTCGAGCGGAGTCCTAGCGACACGAGCATGGCGAGCATGGCGAGAATGGAGGCTGCGTCCAGCACGCCGGTGCTCCAGCGAACAAACTCGGGCTCTCGTACGATCGACGATCTCTCGGCTACGTACGAGCACATGCCTGTCCTCGAGTACCTGGTGCACAAATCCCGCATATCGCGCTCCATGATCCCGATCCTGAACGACCTGTTGCCGGACGATCACCTGTATTAGGGCGAATTTCGCGGCTTTGACAAGGGCGAAGAGCGCACCAAGGCGCTCGAGCACATGATCTTCTCGATCGTCGACGCGCTGAGCGCGTACAAACCGATCTTGCTGCTCTTTGACAACGCACAGTGGATGGATGGCATGAGCTGGAGCCTCGTGCTCAAGGTGCTCGAAGAGCTCCCGAACGTGCACTGCCTGATCGCGACGCGGTCCCAGTCGCGCGCGACGCGCCAGCCGCTGTTTAAGCTCATCGACCACCTCCCGATCACTAAACGGCAGGAACTGCGGCGGTTCTCGTACCAGGCCACGAGCCTCTTTCTCTGCCAGCGGTTCCACATCGTGATCATGGACACACAGGTGCTCGACTTTGTGTACGCGCGCACGAACGGGAACCCGGCCGAAGTGATCAAGCTCATGGAGTTCATGCTCGCGTCCAAGTACATCGCGATCGACCACAACGTCGGCAGCGTCACGATCCTCTCGGACCTCGACGATCTGGACATGCAAGTGCCGCAGTATACGCGCGCGCGTGTCATGTCGTGTGTCGACGGCCTCGACAGCCTCGCGCAGCTAGCGCTCAAGGTGATCAGCATCAATCCGGAACCCGTGGAAGAGCGCGCTGTCGGCCGCATTCTCAACTGGTTTACCACGTCGTCGGACGGCGATGAGAGCACTGGTGGCGGCGCACACTCGCATCACGACATGGGGGCGCTCAAGCTCAAAGTGCCCGAGTCCGACTTGGGGCTCTCGATCCGCAAGCAGGTGCGCATGGGCCTCACCGACTGCGAGAAAGAGGCGATCGTGACCACCGACGACCGGCCCAAGTTGTTTTACTTCAACTCAGAGGAGATGCAGCTCGTCGTGTACGACACGATGTTGCCCTCGCAGCGCGAGACGATCCACTCGCTGTATTGTCATTGGTACCGCGAGGTGACGGCCGATCCGCTGCTGCATCCCACTCCCGGAAGCTCTCCGCACGCCATCGTGCTGCCCGAAGTGGCTCGCTCGGCAAATTCTGTCCTCTCGTCGACCGAGCGCGTGAGCGTGATGCGCGCCAAGCCGTACCAGTAACTCGCGATGCTCGGGTACCACTTAGCTCGCGCAGGCGACGCAAAAGCCGCGCTCGAGACGTACCAGAAGGCGGCCGAACAAGCGATCGGCATGAAGGAGCTCGCGTTCGTGACCGATTGCATGCAGTCGTCGTTCAAGATCCTCGAAGACCACCATCAGCAACGCGGCACGCACCACAAACTGAACGACTTGGAGTACATCTTGCTGCGCAGCCGCGTCAAGTTCATACGCGGCGCGATCGCGGTCGAGAAAAGCGAGTGGGACACCGCGATCACGCACATGGCGTACATCATTCGGCTCTGCCAGCGCAAGGGTAGTGTGCTGCGTCGATACTCGTCGTCGGTCCACCAAGACGGCCTCTTCGAGTCCACGGCCAAGACGTCGAGCCTCACGATGAGCATTGGCCCGTCGGCGTTAATCGGTCAGCGGCATCGGTCGTCGTCAATGCTGAACAACGCGACAGCGCTGCGCCACGGCCTCGACCCGAGGCAGTCGCTGTGATATCTGGAGATGCAGGAGCAGTGCATGCCGCGCTTGATCAACTTTCGCGTGCTCTTGTCGTGGACCCAGCGCGTGGGTGCGAAGCTGGCACGGCAGACCAGCAAACTCACAGCCCACAGACAGCAACGCAGCAACCTCGGCATCTTGATACGCGTGGGGTCGAGCACGTGCATCCAGCCCGAAGAAACGCTACAGGCGCTCCACCAGGTCAACTTTTACCGCCGGAAAGCCGAGATCCTGGTCAAAAAGATCCTCTTGTCCAAGCTCAAGCAGGAAGAAATGAGCCGCGACATCCAAAAACTGACCCAAAAGAGCCTCCAGGCCAAGCAAAAGCGATAGTATTCAATGGAGAAACCTAGACCCACAGTTTTGACAACACACACACACACGTATTTATTAGCGCGATAAGCAACGCCACATAGAGGCAGAGAAGAAGAAGGAAGCCATACACACAAGAAGAGCGATGCCGTCCTCAGTCCAAATTCACCACGTCCATGATGACGCCGATCTTGTTCTTGTACTCCATGTGGCCGTTGATGCTGCTGCTCAAGTTGACGTTCTCGACGCCGCGCACATCGATCGCCGCGATCCCGGCCGAGTTGAGCGCCCAGCCCTGGTACCTGTACATGACGCCGAGCATCCAGTCGTTCTCCGAGTACCCGTTGATCAATCGCCCCGACACGACGCGGCGCGCATTCTGCCACTCCTGGTTCACGACCGGCACGGGCGAGCCCAGCAGCACGGCATTCTCGACGATGCCGCAGCACTCGTCGGGTGTCTTTGCGAGCTCTTTCAGGCACGCAAAGATCAGGCGCGCGCCCATGCCGTACCCGACCAGCGTCACGGGTCGCAGTCCCTGCTCACGCCGCTGCAGCGATTGCGCAAGCAGCTTACCCGATGCGTCGGCAGCGTTCATCGCGAGCACCCACACGTTGTCGATCATGTCGGCGAGTCGAAGGATGGTTCGCGGGATGGCGACCGCTGCAAAGAGCGCAGCAAGCGCCGTGTACTTGACGATCTCGGCATTCGCGTATGTCATCACCTGCTCTTTTGCAAACGACCGCATGGAGCGTCCGAATTTGCGCAGCAGCGCTTCTTCCCATATCAGCACGTACTGGTCTCCCTGCTGGAAGCGGTCTTTCCAGCGCCACGCTCGCATGGCCTCTGGCGTAATCGCCTCGCTTCCTGCGGATCCATAGGTCGCCGCACGAGACTCAGCAAGCATCCGCAGTGGATCCTGCGCCGTCGTGCCGTCGTGGATCAAGTACGTTCGTCGCAAGATGCCAAAGAATTCGTCTTCGCGCCCCTTGTACCGCTCCAAGACCTGGTCGACTTGGTCGACCTTTTCGGGATTCTGGCTCCGGTAGAACGCGCGCAGGTACTCGCGACTATCGCCCCAGGAGCGCCGAAATCCGTTCGCGCCTTTCGGGTCGTCGTCCTCCATCCAGCCGGAAATGCAAATGTACACGTTCATGCCGTCACCCGACGACACCAAGTCGAAGTAGAACTCGTGGACGCCTCGAGTCCGCGTGTCGGTCTTCATTCCGACGACGCCGGCGCCTGCAGTGCCAAACAGGATCGTCGCGGCCGTGACGCCCGCAGTGGAGCTGACTGCTGCGCCAATCGCAACTCCCGCGCCACCGAGCGCCGTGAGACTCGCGGCGATCGCGGGCGCAGCGAGTCCACCCGTGATCGCGAGCAATGCGCCGCCTGTCACTGCCGCCGCGCCGATTGCAGCATTTCGCTTCCAGTCCCAGATGCTTGGCTTTGCTGGGTGTTTCTCCAGCGGCATCGCGATCGCTTCGGCAAACAATGTGCGTCCGATGAGCACTTCTTCGGTCGTGATGGCGGACCACGGGATCCCCATGACGTCGGCAAGCTGCCGCAACAGCGTACGCGCGCGCGCATCGTACCCGATCGCCTTGACCGTGAACCAGAGCTGGTTTCGCACGATTTTCAATCGGAACGCGCCTTTCGAGGCCATGCTGGGTGACACGGGCGGCGAGAGTGCGGTGTGGCTGTCGTCTGAGTTCTCCTTCTTCGGCTTCTTCTTGAACAGCGCCCTGAAGCCACCGCCACTGCCACCAGAAGGTGCTGCTGGAGCAGAAACCGACGGCACTAGCAGCTCCAAGAACGGTGCGGGGTCCATGTCGCCCTTCTCGTCGCTCTCTCCATCAACCACGTCGCCGAAATGGTCCGTGGCCGTGAGCATCGGCACGTACGCGTCCGCCTGCGTCCTGGGAAGCGCCAGGAAGTGCTCCACGAGCAGCGTCAGGTATGTCGCGCTCCACTGGCGCTCGCGCGAGCCGTCGTGCACGCGCGGCAGCAGACACGCGCAGAGTCCCACGAGGCCGCGCTTCTGCGTGTCTGAGAGGAACGTCGCCGCGAACGCGAGCGCGTCGCCGTGGATGCCGGTGTCACTGGCGTCTGCCGGAAGCTGCTGCTGCGGCGGCGACGAAAGGCTGCTGCGGGTGCTGCTGACGTCCGTCTCGGAGCTGCGCGCGGACGAGAAGAGCGCCTTCATGGTGCTTCTTGCGCTGCTTTGATGCGCTCGAAAGAAGAAGAAACGATTTGAGTGACTACCTGGTAGCTCGAATAATAGAATGAATTACATTGATACGCAGAAATATTGGCACAGTGAGTTGGTGTGAGGTGTGTGCAATCGAGTGGATACTTTGCGAATAATGGTGAATACTTTTCTGGTATACAGTATATTGTTTGCCTCGCCACTCTCTAATTCGGTACATCATTCAATTTGAACTTGTGTACTATGCACACCCGTATCCGGGATGTAACCCCACTTACAAATTAGGCATCAAATAGTTTCTAAGTACTTGTAGAGTATAGTTTTTAATGCGCATTATAAACTATAGGGAAACGTACTGTGCTCTTCACAATGAGCACGAAACGACGCGGAGCTCTCTCATCCACTGCTTTGACGCTGTCTGCGGGCACCGTGGGCGATAACGGCTTCCTCATCGGCGCTGCGGCGCAGTTTCTGCAGAGCGCCACGCGGTTGGACGCCGTGACGCGGTTCCTCGAGACCCACTATGGCTTATTCCTCCCCGTGGCTACCCAAAATGGAGATCGAGTCGAAGCAAAGCCAGCGGACGACGACGACGACGCCAAACGCGCACCATCAACGGCAACAGAGTACGCTCTGGATCAGTACGAGGTGTTTCTGCAGTTTAAGGACCTCGTGGAGCGGCTCCTGGAAGAACTGATTGCGGAACTGGGCTGCTCCGGCGAAGACCTCGTCGCGAGCCTCGACGAGAGCGCGCGGCTCGGCGAGCACGCCTCAGGTGAGCGGCGCTTTTTCATCCAGACACTGCTCTCGTTTGAGAATTGCCGCTCGTTCCAGCACAAGATCCGCCAGTTTGCGATCGAAAGACAAGGTGAGAAGGTGGTTTGCGTGGCCGACATGAGGATATAAGTTGTCTGGCATTGGGTTGAGGACATGGTATCTAGTATGCTTGTGGATTTGCTTACGATCTAGAAAGTGACTGTCGTCTTGCTGGAAACAATGAAGAAGCGAGCACTAGCACCGCGGGTACCGAGAATTCCGAATGGCTCTTGCAGGTCGCGATTGCAGCGTCGATCCTAGAGTCGAAATCAAATGGGCAGCTTGACGAGACGGAAGAAGGGCTCGTGGCCTGGGCGGAGGCGCTCGTGCAGATGACACAACACTCAAGCGGTACTGCGAGCGATCAAGCACCGACAGTGCCTGACATGGAAGGTGCGTTTTTCCGCAACGTTCGCTTACTCATTGTTTGGACGATAAACTCTATGACAACGCAGAAAAAGCCAAAGTCACCGAGTCGGCTCCAAGCGATGATCGCCTAAAAGAGCTCGAGCGAACGTTAATCCGCGAGGTGTGTGCGCACACACACACATTGTATATTCTTTGCTGCAGAGCAGTGGGTTTACGGCTTTTCTTGTTTGCCATTGCGTGGATGTTAGCGCCTGAAAGTAGACTTGCTTGTGGCGCAGCGAATTGCCGACGCGAACGCTCAAATCAAACAGCAAATGCTGCATCTCGTTGCGTCCGAGATCGACGATCAGCAGACTGCAGACGAGCTACAAACTACTCGAGACCCATCGGAAAGTGAGCTCGCGGGGCTATTGGCACAGGTGGAGACGATCCAAGCGCACTTGAAGCAAGCCAAAGCGCAATGCTTTGAGTTCAAAGCTGTCTCTCAGCCTCACCTGGATCGAGTGTGAGTATCCGCAACCAGTTCATATCCACGTCGCGCGAACTGCGCTCACCCACTTACACTTTTGCTTCTCTACAGGTATTTGTTCTTGAAAGAAAAGGTTCACTACCAGCAGGATCTGGCGCCCCAAGAAAAGGAGATCTTCGATTTCATTTTCACGCAGATCGACGAAAGCGACGCGTCGTTGATCCCGTTGCTTCTCGAATGGCTTCTCCTCGAATCCGAGGGACTGCGCGTGCAGACGCAGATCCAAGGTCAGCTCAACGGCACACGTGACGAAGGGTACTGGATCCAGGAATGGGACGAGGGCTCTCGCGCATTCTACTACGTGCACTCGATGACCCAGGAAAGCGTCTGGGAGGCTCCAGTGTGCGGATACCTGGATGTCAATCAGGAATTCGTCGCGCCTGCGTGGGATGGGTATGGGGAGGCAGTGAATTCGAGCGCCGACACAGTCGAGCGGTCGCTGAGTCGAAAGACACGCCCAATGTTGTCGAGCCAGGGGGTGGTAAAAGCCTCGAAGAAGATCCGGGGAGCGACAGAAACACTACCGAAGCAGCGCTTGATCGAGCATCAACACAACTGAATGCCGCGCTACAGCTTGGCGATGGAAGTGGTAGCCAAAACCAGTTGGTACGACCGATGTTTTTCTTGGTATACCAAGTGGCAACGGATGCTAACTTTACCTTCGCAACTGTCTTGGCATAACTTTGCAGCTTGAATTCGAGAGCGCCACGCAGCGCATCTCGCGAGAGCACGACGAAGAGCGAAAGCGCTTGGAGCTTCTGTTCCAAGTCGAAAAGGCACAGCAGAAGGAGGAGCTGCGCAAGCGGAAGGAGAAGAAGAGGCGAGAGCGAATGGTCAAGAGCAAGCTCAAGAAAGTGGACGCTGACGACGCAAAGGAAGAAAAACTGGGAGCATCTGGTGGCGAAAACAAAGAGAGCACCGACGGTGAAATGACCCGAGATCTGCCTTGTCCTCCACTGCCAGCCAGAGGGCTCCTGCAGCAAAGTCCCAGGCTGCAGCTGAAGGCTGAGGACAAACAGAGGGCTGCTGCCAGTGAGGAGAACGAGTTTGGTATCGTTGTTCCGGGTCGTGGGCGAGTGGACTTGACACATTTACTCAGTGATGCGAACGCCAAGCGCTTTCAGGAACGAAAAGGACTACCGCCACTGCAGCAGTCACCTCCACAAGCTCTCCTGAACCCGTCGACACTGCGATACTTGACTGAGAGGATGGTGAAGAAGGACCCGACCAACTGGGGCTATGGAACAGCGAAGCAAGAGCTTGTTCTGGAGGGAACAGAGACCGTCGAATTAGAGGAGAAGTAAGAAATTAAAGCACGAATTCCCATTCATTCACACCTTGATCAGATACTCTGTTTCTTTCGAGAACCCTCTGACCCCCGACAGCTTTTTTCGCTCCTTTAGCGCTACTTTCTGCGCCTTGGTCTGCGTTTCCAGATCGCGCATCTTCGCGAGTTTGGTCTTGTACTCGAGCTCGACCTGCTTCTCGAGAAATTTCTGAAACTCGCGCCGCCTAGCGCCATCTTCAACGTCGCCGCTCTCTGCCAGCATCAGCACACTTTCCAGCGCATTCTTTCGTTTCTGCCACAAAATGTGCCAGCAAGCAAAAAAGAAAGGGATCAACATAATGACAGCATCGTCAATTCGAAAAAACTCCTTACTGAATTGTAGTCGAGGACGCGGCCTCCGTACTGAATGAGTAGCTTGGCGACACTGAGCGATCGCACATAGTGCATCGGAGACGACCCAAATCGGTCGCGACTCAAGGCATCGGCGCCATAGCTCAGCAGGAACACGATCGCGCGGTGATTGCGCGTCACTGCGATACGCAGCGGCGTGCTTCGACCCTGCAATATTTTGTTGCGCAACAGCAGCAGCTCCATCGTTTACGCTTTGCATCCGTCCAGAGTCAGATTGAAGGCATTCGTCCTTACCAGCATTGTTCGCAGCATGAGGTCTGCATCCGTTTTCTCGAGAAGGAACTTGACGATCTCTAGTTTCCCTCCACGTACGCCTCGCGCGGAAGAGGTCTCCTTGTCGTTGGATTGCGCGCGTTCACATGAAGCTCCACGTTCTCAGCGGCACTGGGCTCCTTCTGCTGCCTTAGAAACAGCGTCTGGAGCGCATCGACGTCTCCATCGAGCACGAGCTCCAGCGGCGTCGCTATTACCCTTACTTCCGTCGCCGCGTCGCCATCCGCATGCGAGAGCAGATCATCCACGAGCGCATCGTACGCCGAGATGGACGCCGCCATCGTCCTGTGGTGACGGTATATAGTACATACAGTACATAGATGGCTGCACTTTCTCGCGTCGTTTCGTGATCCCAAGAGCTACGGTCCAGGCGAACCGGTCCACGTCCTCTGAACCGCATCATTTGCGAACAAGTCGCGCAGACACACAGACACACAGACACACATTACAGCAGTCATCATGCTGCAGTGCGCAGTGCGGCGTCTCGGTGCATGCCGCGTAGCTGCACTCGCTCGTCCTGCGCCGGCCCCAGCGCTGCGGGAGCCGCTCCAGTGCAGCTTCACGACCCAGGCTCCTCCCGACGACTGGCGCGACTTCAACAGCGTCGCCAAGGTGCGCGTTTTGAGTATTTTTTTGGCTGTATTCTATTGTGTTCTCAAGGGCGGCTCTCACGCGGTCATTGGTTTGTGAAGGCACTGCGCGCCATCGCGACGGCGCAGGGGTGGGCGCCGTACTCGCGGCTGCCGGACACGAAGCTGCTCAAGCAGCTGGGCCACCAGGACCTTGTGCACGCGATCCGCAAGAGACACGGCGGCTTCGGGTGCGTAGCCGAGAAGCTCGGCGTGCGCACGAGCGCCGACGCGCTCAAGGTCCACAAGATGGTCGCGTCCCGCGCCGCGCGCCGACGAAAGCGCCATGCGCGCCTCGCCAAGCACGATTTCCATTAGATTGCAGGGTTTCAGCCAATCAGAATGGGTTCATTTTGGATTATACCCAATGACATGTTCGGATTGCGATTCTTTCGCCCATTTGCACTTCATCTACCAAAACAAAAATGGACACGCTTCCAGGCACGCTCGTCGCTGAGATCCTCGCGTTCGCGTGCGCGCCTGCGCTGGTGCCAGCGGCGCCAGGAGCCGCTGGAGGAGGAGACAACGCGTACGACTTTGCCAAGCGCGTCACGGCGCCGTCGACACACGCGCTGCGCTTGCTCGCGAGCGTGAGCGCAGCGTGGCGCGATGCTGCCGCTGTGATCGTCGCCGACCACAGGCAGCGCGTGTTCACGATGGCGTTCACAGTAGGCGACGAAGAGCGCGCGCAGACGCAGTTCGAAGCGCACTTGAAGCAGCACGGAGCGCGCATCCGCGACCTGCGCGTGACGATCTCGACGCCCACGCAGTCGCTCTGGTGGGTCCTGGACGAGGACGAGGAAGACGGGCAGCAGCACGCGGCGACGCTGTACGGCCAATGGATCGAGTGGGAGCGGCTGCTGGCCCACGTGCCGATGCTCGAGCGCCTGGACCTCTCTGGCGTGCCGCTGCACCACTTCAGTGTCCGCGAGATCCTCGAGGTCGCGTCCCAGCACTGCCCCCACACCCAGGCGCTCGTGCTGCCGCGGAAAGAGCGCGTCCACGCAGACGCCGTGCATGCGACGATCGACGAGACCTGCCGCGTGTTGCACAAGGCACTCGCGAGGTGGCATAGCGCTTCAGGACGCGGCGGACTGCGGCAGCTCACGGTCCCGAATCGCGACGAATACGATCGCGACCGCAGCTCGGCGCGCTTTCTCGACGCCGTGATGTCGTTTTGCCCGAAGATCGAGTACCTCGACGGATGGAAGCGCACGTACAACGACGTCCGCTTCATCGTCTCGGACGAGAGCTGGTGCGCATCGCGTGCTTCTAGTGACGATGCGACCGACGCCTGGACCCGCTTCTGCGCGACGTGCATCCAGTTGCGCGAATTCAGCTGGGTGGTCGTGCCATTTGCCGACGCGTACTTCACGCCGTTCGGGAACACCCCGAAACCGCTGCTCACGCATCTACAGCTTACGTACAACGCAAAGGCGCCGTTTCGGATCCGCCGAAGCGAATACTCGACGTCTGGACTCTGCCATGCAGTCCAGGCGTGCCCAAAGCTACAGGTGCTCGACGTGATTTTGCATCGCATCCAGCCTTCACACGCGTTTGTGTACCTGCAACTCGATGAGATGATCGATCCCGACGTGTTCAACGACGCATTTCTTGCAGCACTCACTTCGTCGTGTCCATTGCTAGAGAGCGTGCGAATTCGAGAGGTAAAGGGGGATCGAGGCTCGTCCGTGATGACAACGTCTTCTATCTCCAACACTGGTCTTCAGGCGCTTGCCGGCCTAAAGCAGCTGAGAGCAGTCGACTTGCAGGGGGCCAGCTGCTCCGCCGCAGGCATCTTTTCGCTAATCAACGGTTGCTCCGGTGCGAGTTTGAAAACGATCAAATTGCGCGAACTCGGCACGAGATTCGGAGACATCGTGACGGAGCTGCTCCAGTGCTTTATCTTTGACGGAGAGAACGGCTCGAGTGGCGACATTCGCAGTGCGTTCCAAACGCCACTTTGTGTATCGCTTTCGTCACGGCGAGGATCTGTGTTTAAGAGAAGCACCCTGGAAGATGCAAATGCCGCCTTGAAAAAGCGCCACCCGCACATGCGGCTCGTCGCCGTGTACGCGGAGAAGCTTCGGCTGTCGGCGTCGTCGTCCAAGAAAGAGAAAGATGCATTCTTGCGCGAGCAAATCGACCGCACGTGGCTGAAAAAAGAGGTGGTGCGCATCGAACGCATCGTGCTTTACTCCCACGTAGAGCTGCTGAGCGAACGCATGCAGCAGCAGCTTGCACAACTGAGCGAGTCTTGCATTCTCAAATTATAGCAACACAGTTGAGATGCTTTTTGATTGAAGATGGCGTACTCAACGCGATTCCATGCGTGTGCAGGCTTCCGTGTTGCTTCCGCCCTCGTGGCTTTATGTCCTTCACATTGAAGGAAGTGCATTTCGCGCTCAAAGAGAGTTGGCCCCAGCGGCTAGTTGCACGACTTGCTGCCTGATGGGTACAATAGGCAACTCAAGATTCACGCAATGCTCTTGCGGTCGCTGAATCTTATTTGCGCATCGTTGGCTACACTCTGCACGCAAGGTTGTTTGGCTGCATGCACGATCCACGTGTGCAGGAATCATGCCCGTGGCGTATTCTTGCATTATGCTTGCGTTTATTTACTGGACGCCCATTGGATTTCCCATTTCGTATTAAAATCGGTTGCGTCAGAGACCTTCGCACTTGCAGGTGAGATCACAACAATGCTCAGAATGTCGCTAGCAATGCTGTCAGCCAGAGACAGCGTTGCATGCCTCGTGCGGAAGTACACTTGAGCACCTGGGTGCTGCTCTTGCACCCGCGCTTGCACCGCAGCCAACTTGCGTTTGACCCCAATATGGCGACCAGCAGTAAGTCTTTCACCCGAGTAGTTGGCGTCCAGTTTCAGCTCAAATCGACGATGTCGTAGACTCTCCGCCGGCTGAACCGCAAGAAAAGCCAGGAATCGGGTGATTGCATCATGATAGAGTACTTCCGACTTCGGGTTTACAAAGCCCATCCTTAATGCGATCTGGCGTCGGAGGTTCGGATTTGGAGTCTGCGTGATCAGTGCCAATAGGGCATCGTGCGAACACTGCGTCTGCTTTAGTGCAAGCTGCTCCAAGAACGGCAGTTTTGCGATCAGCAGCAGCCCCTCGTCTGTGATCTTCTTCATCGGCGTCTCATCGTCAATGTCTAAAATTTCGTCAATCACGAGTCGCTTCAGCTTTGGGCAATGCTCAGCCACTGCCCGCAGAAAATCATCGTTCACCATCTTTTTCAGACTTCTGGATAAGTCATCGTCTTCCTCGAAAATCACATGAAGCTCCTCAAGCGCGGGGCAAGCAGCCAGCATCGACCCGACACATGGCATAGTAAATCGAAATCCGCCTGGTCGATAGTAGACTCCGCCGATGCAACTTCCGAGAACACAGCATCGTTTTTACACGTAATCGTCATTTTCATCAAATTCGGCTTTTGATGGGCGCCAAATTCGTTTAGAAAGTCATCGTCGAATGGCGCAGTGTACCAATTGAACTCGCGAAGCTTCGTGCAAGTGGTGCAAAACAGTTTCCACACGTCGAGCGAGGAAAACCACATTTCGTCGCATCGCACCCCGTCTTCGTCCGAATAAGTGTCTTTCCATCCGTCGAGGTATTCGACATTGGGACAAAATCGCGAGACTGCCGTGAGAAACTCATTAGAGCGCGCGAAGAGATCGTCATTGTCGGAACGGTGGTGCTTGGGCACCAAAAGCTGAACCAACCCGCCTTTTGACCCTTTTGAGTGCCACCGCTCCAGCGCCTCGTACAGTTTGCGGATGTCAAGAAGCGCCTCAACACCTTCTTCATCGTTGTCGTCGTCACTGTCACTGTCCTCAGCACAAACCTCTTTAAGTGGAAAATCAAACTCTCGAGATCAGAGCAGTACTTAGCTGCCGCATCGAGAATCTTCTCAATATGCTTACAGTCCAGGGGCACGCTGAACAGGTCGAGACGCAAAAGCCGAGGACACACGCGGAAGACCCGGTCCCAGTCAATACTCTTTGCGTCAACGTCTTGCAGCGACACTAGTTGGGGCGCTAGAGTGAACCGGTCGGTCCGGTTGTTGTGAGGGTCGCCCATGTCAACACTTAGTTGTCCCTCGCGTCGCCTCCAGATCCTGGTAGGTCGCCTCGAGCTCGTCGGACTGCACCGTCTCCAAGACGACCTCGCGCTCTCACGCGTGGACCTCCTTCTCGAGCTCCACGCACACCTCATTCCAGGATTTGCACACCAGCTCAGCGCACGGGATCGGCTAGTAGCACTCCATGGCGCTGACGGGGACGTGCGTAAAGCCCATCACGCGCGCCACGAAGCTGAAGAGGTGCTTGAGCAGGTGCTTGGGGAGAGCGGCCGCTGGAGCTGGAGACGCGGCAGCTGGGGCCGCAGCCACCGAGGAATCACGCGCGCGCTTCTGCTTCTTCATTTTGTCTGCTCTGTGCGTGAAAAGGCCTGTAATGGGACCTAGAGGGCAACTTCCTATTGGCCCGAGAGCATGTTGAAGGTTGTAACTTACAGCATACTTCATATGGAGCGTTTCTCTGTGGGAAGACCCCATTTGCTCCGATTATTACGGAATTCATCGAGAATGTCACCTTCGAAAAAACTAAAGCGACTACCTATTTTTTCTCGACGTCTTCCGTAACAATGCCTGAGAGTACAGGCTGTCCTATAG
>JAADVP010000236.1:0-29134 GCA_023335675.1 Globisporangium solare | reverse complement strand
TCGAACGATCTACACTTTGCATGGAATCGCTTCTTATGGGGCCAGAAGTAGAAGTCCAACTCTCCATTGCACGCCACCGTCGTCACGTCAAGCGTATTTGCCGAGTTCTCATTTCGAATCGCCATTTCACTGCTTGGGAAAAATGTCAGCGTCGTACCAACCAGTACACAGTAGCATTCGACGTTTTCGATATCGTCTCCGTGCAATGCGACCGTGACGCACCCTTCACAAAGAGCAACACTCGCTGTGTTTCCGTCACTTGATGGCCTAGGGATAGCATCTGATGGACTTGCGCTCGATAGACTTTTCGTAGTAATTGGTGGGAAACGCAACCAGCACGCAAAAGAGTATCCCGAGGATGGTGGCCACAGCCGATCGAGGCTATTGACAACGTGGATATATCCTGCTGTCATGCGAGTCTTCACGCTCGTTCCGACAGACACATGCGGCACATTCGAGCCTTCAAATGCTTGCTTCAGTAAAAGTAAGCCGACCTCCTCGTTCACTCGTGGCACTTCTCCGCTCGGTGCTGAAATCTCAGACGTCGGCTTTATGCGCGGATAGTATTGATTTGCGAGCAAAAGGGGCATTCCCATCGCTACTACTTTCAAGAACTCCCGCAAGTGAGAAGTCGACAGCTCCTCTTTCGATAAAACCACGATCAATCTGGTCAGCGGTGCCTTCAAAGGATTATCTTCGACATACAGTGGCACAATCTCTGGGTCTGCAAGCCATCTGAATAGTCCTGCGTTCACGAGGGTCGCAGTTTGCTTCTCCCTTGAGAACGCAATCTCGTCATTTGAAATAAGCTTCAGCACCGAGCGGTCGAGAGACGCCTCTGCTGCATCAGTCTCTACTCTTGGAATCAGGCAAAATAGTGTGTGTGCTGCATCGGCATTTCGGATCTTGTTCCTTGGTGAAGCCGCTCCCGTGGTAAGCTCAAATATGCGGTTCAGAACGCTTGCAAGTTTATCAGTCTGAAGTACGCCCGAATTCGCAAGGCAGCTCGCAATTGCGGGATACCCTATTTCTGTCTTGAAATACTGTCGATTTCCTTCGTCGCCGTTGACAGGGTTGAGAATGTCACTCAGGATCGCCAAAATCAAATCCATCAATTGAAACTGCTTGTCGTCCGTGTCTTCTCCCATCCTTTCAAGCGACGACAAAATCGATAACAGAGCCTCATGATCCTGGCACGATCTCCAAGGACCCCACACAAAATTCTTGCCTTGTAACATTTGCTTCAAAACGTCGAGTAGCACCCTTTGTCGTTGAATATATCCACGAAAACCTCGCACCAATTCTAAAACTTTGCGCAAGTCGGACTCGACTCCAGCTTGCAGCACATCAAGACATGCTTTAGAATCTGCAACTTCGTTTTCATCCATATACTCCGATTTTTGGCTGGTCTTGAAATTCGATAGCTCAATGAACACCGAGAACACTGAGAGCGCGCTGGAGCAACTGCGAAATCCTTGCGGCCGTCGAATCTTGTCCATCATGTCATAACCAACCAGCGCATCTGCTATTGCATAAAGGGACTGATGCACGCGTAGCTCCCGGAATTCGATACATACTTGCAAGTTGTTCTGCAGCATGACTGCGGTAAGAGAACTCCACATGCTGAGATGCAGGTTTATCCGAGATATGTACTTGCGTCGGATGTCCTCCTTGGCGTCGACAAGTGCAGCCAAGGAGCTCGACACTTTCACGAAAAATGTGTAGATCCCACGCTCCAGCAGTCCAAAGCCGTTCAGCACTTCTGTATACGCTGGAAGGTTCGAGTTCTGCAAAGTCTTCACGACGCAACTACAGAGCAATAGTGAGAGAGAATGGCTTTCAGCCACTGCTTCATCATCCAGAGCGCTTTCAGTCACACTGTCCGTGCTACCCCCAAGCTGTCGAAGTCCGTTGTTGCGAGCAGCTGAATTCGCGAGGTCATTCCACTCCTCAGACGTTTCAGACGCTTCGTGCACAGCATCAATAGTCGGAATCTCGAGTAACCTTGCTGTTCCGGACGTTGTATACTCCACAAACAAACTGCAGAGAATGGAAAGCAGCTCAGTCGGCAGCGGGTTCTCTGCCTTTGCGACTGCGCACGCGTACTCTGCGATCCGAAGCACAATCACCTTTGCATCACAGAATGCTATCCAGGGCAACTTGGTCAATATGAGCGCAAGAGCTTGGGTCTTCGGCTCCAAGCACAAAAAGTCGCCGCAGCCGCTCGTATACACGTGCAGTATTGTAGTCAGGAGCTGCAAAATCAACTGTTCATTGCGCAACTTCATTGCGTCTGTCAGCTGACCGTCCGTAAGAATCTCGAGCTCACTGATGCTCTTGATGAGCAAGTCCCGCATGGCGAGAAATGCTCCCACGTTTCTTACCCCGCACGTCATGACGGTTGCCATGTTCTCATCGCCACCGCACGCTCCCGAAAAACCAGCACCTAAGGGTAGCAACAAGGCGAACAAATATATCAAGGTTGACACATCACTTTCTGGGCATGTCTTCAGTAGGTGCGCCAGCAACGAATACCCACCAGAGGATTGGAATTCACCCAGAAGTACCAACGAGTGTCGACACGTTTTCTGAAGTACGTACGCAAGCGACTTGATTCCCAGTAACGCATCGTACGACTCCAAGCAGAATTCTTTGGGCTTGTTGGCAGGATCAGCAGACTCTTCAATTCCAGTGACGTATTCTACAAAGATTTCAGACGTAGACGAGACTTCGACACTTGGGTCAGAACAGCCAGAATTACTCTTGTTAAACCCAAGAGCATCGCTCACAGCAGCAGCGGTTGCCGCATGGTCGGTAGACCCAAACATTCCTGTTGAAGCGTTGACTAATGGGCTGAGTGGCATGATAGCTTGGAGAGCAGCAGCTACGTTCTCTGGAGTCGTCACTCTTGCCGTCGTGTAGTTGGAGATCATTTTGACAGTTTTCGCAACGGTGTTACAATCGTGGAGGTACCACATCAAACCTGAATTAAAGTTCTTGTTAGACACTGCGGCGAGTGCTTAAATAGATAGGTCACGTAAAAACATTGCCGATGGAGGGTACTGCCCAGCTGTCAGGTGGACGAGATTTGGTATCTCGCAGCGAAAGTTCTCCATCAACGGAGAGTTTGATGCAATGGCTTGCACGCACCCCATGAGAAACTCAATTGATCGTTCCATGTCTGACGACGCTCCCTTTTCTCCCAACACAGTTTCAGAATCAGATTGCTTCGCACTCACACCCTCGCGACCGCTGTCAGCATAATCTCCAGTGCGCTGGTTGACTGTTGACTCCCCCCATCGCCTTTAGCTCTTCTTTCAAAAGAAATACTTGGACTTTGTCCAAGAGGTCGAGCGCCAGAGACGGAAATGCAGTTTGCTCGCAGAGGTGCGATCCTGCTTTTGATGCAAAATAGTTTTTCAGCACCACTGCGGATGGTTCGCCTGATCACGAACGACAAAGACAGTCTCAGCGAACAATTATAGCGCATCATCCAAAATACAGTCAAGTGGATGTACTGTTCTGCTGTAGTCTGTCTGCTGCAAGAGTAATGAGGCCGCTCAGCTGGCCAAGATCTTCGCGAAAGTCTGCATTTTCAATTATTTTGGTGATTCTAGCAACGCGACGAAGACGTCAGTTCAATCAGTGGTCCGCGAGATGCGCTGAGCAAAACGTTTTTGCACGTACACGGCTTTGATCTCCAATATCGCTTCGCGCATCAGGATGTCGAGATTCTGGTTGAAAACCTACAAAACCCATGCAACTCTCACATTAGTCCACTATTTGGCTAGCAAGTCCTCGCCAGTGCTGTGTCCAACGTATTTTTTCCGACGTCGGAATAGTCGCAAGTGGCGGGGATACCGGCGGCCGCGGCGCAGATGGGTTCGCGAAGAAATAATCCCACGAGCTGTGTGGACCGGTCTTGCTGTACGCTGACGGCTCCGGCGTGGGAGTGTGGGCGCGTCTGTTATTCCCGCCGGAGGAGGAGAAGGAAGAAGAAGAGGGGGCGCGTGTGGGAGGGATGCTCTCGCGCTTCTTCGGCGTGCTCTGATGCGCGTTCTGGCGGAAGATGCCGCCCCAGAGTTTCTTCATGGCGGCCCCCGCATTGAACTCTGCGCGCCCCCTGCAGGTGCAAACGCGCAGGTTCGTTTCCCAGTCAGAGTGATGGTCGCTCAATTGTTTCCTCCTGCACTGCAGAATGATTGTTCAATACGCACTTATCGAGTGATCTGTTGAAGAGATAAGTACGCTTTTTTAGAGAGTGATGGTTGGGACAGTAGAAATGAGGAAAAGGACCCGTTAACAAAATCAAAAGACTATTGAGGAGTTGTTGAAGTGAAAAAGGGGACCACAGCCTGCAGTTGCACTATGAAGCCATAAATAACGCTCAAATTAACGGCTCCATGCACACTTTGAGAATAAGGAGGAACCACTCTTGCTGGTCCAAGTCCCCAACCGCATCGTAACGCCACCCGCACATGCACGAACCCGCATCCGACTCGAGCATTATACTGCTGGGTACAGTATGCGCATGCCCAACTCCCGCGCGTAGAGTGGGAGCGTGATGAACCGAACTAGCCACATCCCACGCGCACCACCGTTCTTCTACGCGGCACGCGCAGCGTTCAGCGCAGCAGCCATCACCGCATTTGCTTACGTTGACCGCTGCGAAGTGGGTGCAGTATGGGTTCAGTTTGTGCCACAAACTAAAAAGTGTAGCTAACAAGTGGGACGGTCCAGCAGGAACAACACAAAAAATAGAACGATCCTAAATGTGAAGTCGATGGTCTATTTCTTTATTTCTCTTTATAGGACAGCATTCGATTTATTGCAAGAAGCGCGAAAGAACGTTCAGAGCGACTTATAAAAATAGAGCGAGACGAAGCTGTGGTTTTATTTATTTATTCGATCCGCGGACGCATGAGCTAATGCGCGAACTTGTGCGTGCATATATATGGAAGTTTGTATGGATGGATCCCTTTTTCGACTTTTTTTTGTTCTTTCCATTGTGGGGTGGCTCTCATTCTTGAACGCGCGGTGCGTCCAACAGGCGACCGCGAGAGCGAAAGAGCGCGCGCGTGGCGTTTCAAAGGCGCAATCAGTGCGAAATTAACGCGAAACCCACGGCGACAGACGCAAAGAAACGGCGGCGCAGGCGGGCGTTCATTTAACAATCGACCGCTGCGTCAAAGAGCAGAAAAAGCGCGCACACACGAAGCAAGCGCGCTGGACGGGAAGCGAGCGAGCGGCCTGCGCCGCGTGTCTCTCTGCCGCTCGGTGACGTCCTGATACGCGCGTCGATTGTCGATTGGTCGCTTGACCGGTTCTGGGCTCACTTGTGCCAACACTTGACATCCCGGTGCGTTCGCGTGGCACGATGGTGTTGAATCACTCTCGGACGACGTCGTCCGCATCTTCATCGGCAACGCCATCTAGCGGGCGGAATGGGAGCCTAAAGGGCAACCACGCTGCGCCAACCGACGCGTCTGCGCCGTTGCCGCCCACTGCGTCGAAGTCCAAATTCTCGTTCGACAAGTTCTTCTTCAGCAGCAAGCGCAAGCAGAAGAAACTCGAGCAGCCTGAAGAGGTGCCAGCTGGGAGCGCGAGCGGGTCGTCGGTGTTTACGCTGAAGAGCTCGCAGACGAGCGGCGGCAGCCACGTGAGTCCGCCGCGCGGGAACTCCAAGACGTCGTATCGTCCACCTCCGATCGCGACCAGCGATCCCCACGAGAGCAACCCGAAACTCATCAAAGTGCGCAACCTGGTCTCCAACAATGTCCCCAGCACGTCCACTGTTCGGCTGTGTCAGTCGCCAGGAGGGCGCGACAACATGCAGCTCGCGATCCCGATCACACCGCCGTCTGCGACGTCAAAAGCCAAGAAGCAACAGAAGAAGCTCGTGCAAGAGGAAGGACTCCGAGCGAGCAGCATTTACGGCCGCTTCACATCCGTGAATGCACTCGCTGCATTCTCGCTGGGACCATGGAGAGAATCGTCTTCTTCGAGTTCGCGTGGTGCAAAGGCAAGTGGCGCAAGCTCGATTCAAGACTTTCTGGCGTCGCTTCCAACCGACCTGGCTGTCGACGTGAGAACCATCTGCCAGCCAGAACGCATCTCGCTGGCACGCAAGCACGTCTACCATCTTCTGCAGTGTTCCATTTTCGAGATCCGGTCGACGAAGTGGGCCGCGTATTTCCTGCAGATCGTGAAAAAGGCTCGAAACTTGCGCCAGATCACGTCTGGGGACGCAATCTCCTTGCAATGGGCCATCTGGTGCTGTGTGCGGAAGGAAGTGAACACGCGCCAGCTGAGAAAAGAAGTGCATGACCAGCAGATGCAAAAGGAGATGACCGACTACCGCGTCGCTCTACAGTGCATCGGAGGGACGACGGTGCTCAAGTATGGCCGCAAAGGCAAACCCCACCAGACCCAGCTCGTGATTGAAAACGGGGAAGGTCTCTTCTGGACATCCAAGCTTCTGTCGCATGCCAGCAAGAAGAAGAAATCGATCTCACTGGCCTCGATCGTGGCGATCCGAGCGGGACCGACCACTGGTGTCCTCGCTCGTGCGTTACAGAAAGGCACACTAGCGCTTCAGGACGCAAAGTGCACGCTTTCGTTGATCACTGCCACGCGAACTTTTGACATTAAGGCCAAGAGCGCAGCCGAGCGGGAATGGCTCCACCGGAGCTTTTCGTTTCTCGTGGATCTGGCCCATGATCACGAGAAGCGCGTCGCGCAGCAGGTTGAGCTGTCGATTATGAAGCGCATGGAAACACTGAACGTGTGGAAGCATGGACGCAAGGGGAGACCGCACAGGACGCGCATTTTCATCAACCGGTTCGGTGAGATCTCGTGGCAGGGCCGAAGCGGCGACTCGATCCAAATCGATGAGATCCTCGCCATCGACCTGGGTCATCGCACGCAGGTATTCGCACGCTCCCTCAGCTCTGGATTTGCAACTTCGCGCACAGTGAACTACTGCTTCTCCCTCATGATGCGCATACGAACCCTCGACATCGAGACGAGCAGCGAGAACATGCGTGACTGGTTCGTCGTCGCGTTCCGCTATTTAATGGACAAGGTGAAGGAAAAGACCGCTGCGCTCAAGCGTGAAAAAGCGGAAAAGCAGCTGAAATTGCTGCAAGAGCTCTGTGGCAGCATCGGGATTTCCAGCAATGCGCCTTGCTCTGCTGCGCCGCTGGCAGCGCACGCGTGACAAAGTAAACAATAAATACTCCGTCAAGCAAACACTGCTCTCAGAGAGCATTATAAAAAAATGATCCTTTGCGCGCCTTCGTGTCTGTTTCCTATCATCTAGTTCTATGGTGTGGTGGGTTATTGGTCCAGTTGGGACGAATCTGCGCTTGCCGCCGCTGCCATCGTCGCAAAGTGCATGATGTCGCGCTGCGTTTTCATCCATTCCTCGATCTGAAGCCGCTCCTGAGCACGCGCGTTCGCGATGCGCATCTCCATGATCTGCGTCAGCGCCAACTGGTGCGCTTGCTCGAGAACCTCCAGTTGGCCATTGCTGAGCACCGACAAGTCGCTCCCCGGAGTCAAGTGGAACGGGTTCAGCTCCACGATCGCAGCCTGGGGGATCGACGTCTCCAGAGCGTGCTTCATCTCCTCCATCGTGTAGAGATACGACTCGGCGTCTTGCATACTCGCACTCATGTGGTGGTGGGAGCTGCTCGATAGGCCCAGCGATGCGGCTTGCGCCTGCGCGAAGTGGTTGGGCTTCATCTTGTCCTGC
Organism: Globisporangium solare; assembly: GCA_023335675.1. Taxonomy (NCBI): domain Eukaryota; phylum Oomycota; class Peronosporomycetes; order Pythiales; family Pythiaceae; genus Globisporangium; species Globisporangium solare. Next base: position 21,378 of record JAADVP010000236.1, on the reverse strand, counting down.
TTCAGAAACTGGTGGCACTTGACGCACTTGAGACCCACGTCGCCAGTGGTCGCGAGCACCTTCATCAGACACATCCCGCAGTAAAGCTGGGGGCACGTACTGCCATTCGCAATGCCGTTGCATTGCAGGTTTTCATTCACGAGTTCGCCACAAAGACCGCATGCGAGGTACCCGATGGCCTCCGACACATTTTCATTCGCGAGGTGGAGACGACTCACCCATTTGTCTTTTGCCTCCACGGCCAATTGATTGACGGACACGCGTTGCGAGTGCTTCCACAGCATTCGGTTACCAGCCGCGTAAGGAGACGAGGAGACCGCATCCGGTACCGATCCGCTTGACATGGAGCCGTATGTCGACGAGGACGATCCAAAACCACTTCGCCAAGGAGAGGCGGCCGCATTCAGATGACTTCGCACACGTTCTTGCGTCTTGGTGCCGTTGGAAGAGGAGCTGAATGCTGCTGACGCATACAGAGAAGATGACGAGGAGCTGAAAATCGGTGTGGCCGAGTAAGGTGGAGTCGGCTGGCCAGTCGAGCCGGCATTCGCCACGCTTGCCGCGAGTCGGCGATGTGGAGAAGCGCGGGTTCGCGCTCTTGCGTGTTGATTGCCAGGGGTATCGTTAGCTGTTAAGCCACGTGACGCTGCCGCTTTCACGTCACGAATCGGCGTACCACCGTCAGCCTCGTTTCGCGCTTTGTACTTCCTCCGCGCGTTGAATGGCACGACTTCTGTGTAAGCAAACGCACGGATTGTTAGGATCCAAGCAAGCACAGTAGTTGGCAAAGAAGAGAGACTCTACGATATGAGACTTACTTGACGTCACAGACACTGGCGCACTAGGGGAAGACGCATTGCTGTCCGTTGGTTCTTGCGCCACGTTAGTGAGGGCCGCAGTACCCTCTTGAGCTGTTACTGGTGGCGTAGTCACTTTGTGCTTCTTGCCCACTGTCGTCCACACGCCCGACACACCAACTGCACTGCTTTCTTCAGGCAACTCCGTTGTCTCGGCTGCTGTTGTGCCGATCTCATCAGTCGTAGATGACACTGCTTCTTGTGTGGCCACGTTGGCATCCGCGACCGCAACGTCTTGCTTTTCGTCCTCGCCCGAGCTCTCGCCCCCGCTCGAACCGCCAGCATCGTTGCTTTCAGATTTCCCGCCTGCTTCAGTGATATTTGCGCCATTAGCTGCTGTCTGCTGCTTCGCTGCTTTTCGCTTCGCTGCTTTTCGCTTCGCCTTTTTGTTCTTCTTGGCGTTACTGCTACTCTGGCCTGCGTTGGCATTGCTATTGGCTGAGGTGCTGCTTCTGTCTCGCGCAGTTTGCTCCTCCATCTCCAGCATCGTCATCATTCGCGCAGCGGCTTCTTCCTCGAGATTCTGCCAAATGCCGCGCAGATGCTCCACACAGACATCGCTCTCGACGAGCCCCGTTTGCTCGGCTTCCTCCAGCGGTGTCTGCCCAATTGCATTGCGCAATGTGATGTCGGCGCCGTGCGCTAAAAGGGTCTTCACGCATTCCAAGTAGCCGCAAGACGCTGCCAAGTGCATCGCGGTGCTGCCTTCTCGATCCTGAAAGTTCACGAGTTTCGGATTCCTGCGCAAAGCGGCAATGCCACAAAGACAAAGGTGAGCGCCGCGCCCCATATCGCACACGTTCGGCCTATGCGCTACTTACTTGGCAAGAAGCATCTTGATGATCTCCGACCGTGCGTCGTCGCTTTCGTCCTCTTCCGGGTCCTCGCCGATCATCACCGAGCAGATTAGTGTCGTGACGCCATACTGGTTCACGACGTTCACGTCCGCGTTGTACGAGAGCAGCACTCGGACCGACTCGGCGCGGCCTTCAATACACGCCCAAATTAACGGCGTATCTACCGGCATCATACAAAGAAAAGAAAACAGAGATCGTCAGCAAAAGCAAATAATTCGTACGTTCAACTCGACTCAGCATACAAACAAACCTGCGTTGACGTTCCAGCAATCCACATATCGCTGGTCTTTCTTGCAAATCGCCTCCACAATCTCAGCATCGCCATTCTGCAGCCCACAAAACAGTGCCGTAAGTACAATCAAGGGTGGCGTCCCTGCAATCGCGCGTTTCCTCTCTCTCTCTTATACCTTGGCCGCAAAATGCAGCGCTGTGGAGCGCAGCTCGTGGGTTCGCACGGCCACATCGGCGCCTCGCTGCAGCAACTCCATGACGATGTCCTTGCGGCCCTCTGCCGCGGCGACCATAAGCGCTGTGAAGCCGTCGACGTCGATGTTGTTCACGTCCACCTTGCCGTCGTCGAGGATCTGCTTGAGGAACGCGACGTCGCCCTCGGCCGCGCAGTCGTAAAAGTTCATGGCCCACGCGCTCGGGTCGTCCAGTTCGACTTCGAACTCTTCGGTCGTGAATTCCTCCTCGGACTCTGCGCCTCCGCTGCTGCGGTGTCCGTGCGCGCGCGTCTTCTTGGCGGCCTTGCCGCCGCGCTCCTCCATGCTCTTGCGCGTTGTCCGCATTGCCGCCTGTTGTATAGCTTCACTCTTGTTTCACTGGTTTTGTAAAAGGGCAACCCTACTGAAAACGACATATCAGAGTGATGAAAGCAGCTGTGAGTCACGGTAGACCACGATGCCTAGTTGTGTAATTTCAGGGAAACCTCGAACATTGCAGTTGCAAGAGACAGGTCAACAATACTATTGTTTACACTACCTTACAAGACACAACAATAACTGGCTATGTACGAAATTGGGAAATATTTGATTAGGTTCGGTTGTTGCAAATTTTGCATATTCAGGGGAAAGCGGATAGGGCTGCACAGATCAAGCTGCGCGGCTTGTGCCAGGCATGTCTTTTTTTGGGCTGGATGACTCCATGGATCGGCTCCACGGCTCCCACACTGGCCCCATCCACCCGCAGATATACGCGCACGCTCCTTTGTTTTTTTTTATCTCCACTGAAAACAAATCGTTTTCTGTGACGAAGCCCGCTCGCCATCACAGAACTCAGGGATTCGTATCCAGCAGCAAGCCGCTCAGAAAGATGATCGGCCGAGTGTGAGGAACAACATACAAATTAAAGACGGGCTCACGCTGCGGGAAAATAAAACAAAAAGAATCAGCCAAGGAGGGAACATTTCCAATTGTTCGACACGCCAGCTGACTACGAAACGCCCATCGTAACGTGTTGCTCAAGATTCGCTCGCTTGGGCTCTCGAGTTCAAGTGCCTGGAGAGTCCAAGTTGCCGACTGTGAGTCTCCAAGTACGTCGTTCCGAGAACAAACAGCAGTCGCTTGCATAATAGTAGGTATGTGTTATTAGTCACGTCGTTTCTCCAGCTGCTTGGATTGCCAGCGTCCACACGCCGCCCCCGCCCCACAAAAGGAAAAAAGAAGAGAGCGACAGAAAAACGAAAGAAGCCATGAGCGCATAACGGATGGATCCATGTTTTTTGGTGCATGCGCGGACTTGACACACACACACACACACACAGTCTCTATACAAAACGGGCCACACAAACAGAGAAAGGTATCAGGCTTCCTGATTCAGTCGACCAAGTGCGCAACTGCAGGTCGTGGTCGGTGGTGCAGTTGTAGCTGCTGTACAGTAGCGGGTGGAACCGGGCTCCTGATTGGCTGATTTTCCCATATTCAGGAGGGACAGAACCAACGTTTCTTTTACATCCAAGAAGAAGAAACGAAAAAATTAAAACCGACCAGTAAATTACTTGCATCCCTGATCGGACAACTTCACCTCTCGTCGTTGTACGGGAAAACTCCCTTGCGACCCTGATCGGCCAACTTCGCGGGGAAAAATTGCACTATCCCCCTCGTCCCCTCCCTCGCTCCCGCTCTTCCTTTCTTCTTCCTTTCTTCTCGCTCGCTCTCTCTCTCGCGCTCACTCGCTCCTGCGTCGGTAGTTTACCAGAACCCAAAAAAACTCAGCGCCGAGAAGAGAGAGAGAGAGAGGACGTCGCCGCTGCCGCCGCCGTCCCAACGCGTTGTCGTCGTCTGCCCCCAGCCCAGCAAAGGACCCGCCGCTCAGAGAGAGATCCCGACCGAGAAAGACAGTCTCGCGGCCCAGTTTCCTCTATCTGCCTCTGTAGTCGCTCGCCTTCCCCCCGCCCGCCTTCTTTTCTGCCGCCCTGTCGCTTCGGCAATTCGCTCATTCCCGACACCCCACGGAAGCCAACATCCCCTCCACAAGCTCACAGGTGTGTTCTTGGATATGTGTTTGCTTATATGTGTGTGTGTACTAAGTTCCCCCTTTTGCATTGACTTGCTAGAGCGGTTTGGGTGACGCGGACCGAGTAACTGCTAACCCAAGAGTATTATCAAGACAAGAGCGCGACGTGCCAGCCCCACGCAGAGCGAATATGAGCGGATCAAACGACCGGCGATGGAGCCTCGCGCGCGCGACCGAGTTTTTCAGCGGAGATGGCAAGCCCGATATGTACGTCGCGTGTAGTTTTGCTTTTTTTTGCTGTTTTTTTACGATTCTTTCCATATCGTTGCTTGGAGAGGGATGCTGGGAGTAGAATACAAAAAAACAGAAACTGACCTTGTGTGTGCTGGTGACGGCATGTGCAGGTTGGATATTCGAGGAATGACTGCGGTGACCAAGGGCGCGACAGGAAAGCGTGACAAGTTCCGCAAGAATGTGTCCCGCTGCGGTGTGTCGATCTATGGGCCAAAGCACTCGCAGAGCACGGGTGCGTCTCCTCTTCTTGATCTTATCCTTTCTCCGGTCGGCATGAAGATTGTTTTGTTAACATGTCCTGTTTGCTTGGTTTACCATTTATTGCAGAGGTGAACTCGGCAGGGGGCGCTCGCGAGAAGATTTTTATAGAAGATCCACGCGCGCCGTGCCTGAACATTGATTACTCGAACGACGCCTACCGACTCTTGCCTTCTTCGGAAAAGTTCTCGGCGCACACGGGTGTGTGCCAAATTCTAGGAACCAAGTGTATTCGTGGTGGCAAGCACCGCATCAAAGTCGGCGATATCATTCGCTTCGGTTCGGTGGGCTTGCTTGTGACGGAAATTGACACAGGCGGCATTGGCCCGAACGACGCGTGCCTCTCGACCTCGGAGGTGAACAGCCTCATCCAACGAGTGGTGTGCCACGATGAAGCTATGGTGGATGCGGACAGTGGTATGGACACCGACGATGACGCAGGTGAAGCCTCTGGGAACGACGAATCAAAGCCTCGAGCATCTCAGCAACGGCAATCAACGAGCGCTATCTGCTATGTGTGCTACGATGAATCGGAAGATGACAACCCTCTGATCTCGCCATGCAAGTGCTCGGGTGATACCAAGTACATCCACTTGAACTGTCTCAAGCGATGGAACACCAACGGTGAGAAGAACGAGATTTGCACGGTCTTGGATGAGAGCAACGCGCGAACTTGCTCCATTTGCAAGGCTCCTTACCCATCGAAGACGCGTCTTCCGTCGGGAAAATCGATCTCGTTGCTTCCAGACCGATTGAGCCCGCCGAATATCATGTTCCAGGTTGTTACGAAGCATTCGTCGTCGACGTTGAACTTGTCCACCAGATATCAGTTGAGTTACAAGATGCTCATGGACAACGACATTCACCGTCCATTGATGGTTGGACGCTCGTCGCAGTGCGACTTGGTTTTGAAGTACCGCACGGTGTCGACTATTCACGCTGAAATCCATTACACCAAGGTAAGACTTTGCTGGAAGATCTCTGATTGCAGTGTTGTGTTTGTAGTAACTCTTTTTTTTTTCTTCTTTTTTGTCGTAATTACTAGGGCGAGTTCTTCTTGAAAGATGCTGGAAGCTCGAATGGAACGTTGCGGTACATCTACCGCCCACTGACCCTCCACAACAACCAGTCTCTTCATGTGAAGTTTGGACGAACTGTCTTATCTATCAAGCCGACGAAGAAGATTCGACTCCCGCACTTTTTCAGCAGCAACAACCATGTGCACAGCAACAACAGCTCTCGCATTGAAAGCAGCCTGCACGAAGATGACGATGAGGTCTCCCACTCAACGCCCAGTAACACTAGACCCCGGTTCCACAACAATGCTCAGCAGCAACCTCAAAACACCCAGACCATCCAAACGCAGTTGCAGAACCTAGAGCTGTAGCTTGGCGCGTTTTTTTTGCTCAAGCCATCGTGGACTTCATCAGAAAGAACGATATCCAAGTTGTGCAGAGAGTCGGAAGCCAATTATCAACACCAGCTGAACATAGTGACACGGACAGAGGAACAACACTAAATATTCCCGACCACGAGCAGCAGAAAAGCGAAAAAAAGAAAAGATTAAAGCATGTGGCATCAAGGCGTTTCCTGATACAAGTGCGAGATGGAAAACGTGAAAGGTGTGCTCATGTATGTGTTTTTCTATTTGTAATAAATCGAATTTCGACAATTTGTCTAATCTTGTTGAAAGAAAACGCAATGCAGTAATTCTACGGGGTTGAGAACTCCATTGAGCAGAACAGAGCCAGTCGATCCAATGGAGAGATATAAACAACCACAAACTCATTCACATTAACCACCTCTGCACTTGCTTTACAGGTTCGCTCTCTAATCATCCGAAATATTCGACTCCATCACACTTCGCGCCATGGATTGAAGCATGGCCTGCTGGAAGCATGCCGCAATGCGAGGGTGGTCCTGCTGCATCTTCGTGTACTTGGCTTTGCTCAAGAAGAAGAGAAAACTTGTGCCTTTGGCTTCGGCAGAGAATTGATGCCGCTTGTTCAGGATCATCTCCGATGCGCCGATGATCCCGCCCTGACACACGCGGAGGATTCGTTTCTTGCCGCGAAAGCCCGGCCCCATGCCTTCGTGCAGGTTCGTGGGCATGAACACGTCGATTTTGCCGTAGCCGACAAAGTACACACCTGCGACGACCGAGCCAGCACGATAAACGAACTCGCCAGATTGCTTCATCAGCGGCTCAACATACAAATCGCCAATTTCTTTGGTCAGCACAGAAGCCGAATCGTCGATATCATTGCTCTGCTTTGGCAGCAATTCATGAAGAAGCTGCATGCGGCAACCGCCGTCGCCCTCACGCGGTACCGATTCACTGAGAGGAAAAACTCCTTCGTCAACGAGAAGCTCGTCTTCGCACCATTCCAGTGCTTTGTCCACCGACTCAAACACCAGAGAGCCTGACCCTGAGCCATCTTCTTTCTCGATCACGTCGTGCACACGAAGAAGCCGCTCAATGTCGTGCGGGACACTGGAAAACACGAGTACAATTCCGTGCTGCGCTAACAATTGCTTGGTCGCGTTGAAACAGCTGCGGACCGACGTTGCGTCCACGCCACGCACCTTTTCAAAGTCAAGGATGAAAAATCGCGTACGCATTGCGCGCATAATACGAGGACTCGAGTCGGGCTGGTTGGACACATGGAATTCGTCATGTTCATCGAGTGTCGTGAGCTCTTCGTAGTCGTTGTCGTCGATGACGATGCTCGCTACCGCGCCATTGTGATGGACTGGATGCTTGTGAACGAGCGGCTCCGCTTCATCAGCAATGCGAGAATGACGGAAAGTCTGAAGTGGAGATGATTGGACCGCTTGCGAGGCGGCATGCGCAGCAGCAGCTTCTGACGTGCTCACAAGAACGTGGCGGCGCACTTCTTCCATCATCTTGACACTGCTGCCGAAGAAAATGAACCCGTCCAGTTCCAACGTCACGATCGAGAGACGAGCCGTTTGAAGTAACTCGCGTTCACGCAGATCGCGCTCCACGCGACTTCGTTTCACAACGCGGCGCACCGAGGACACTGCGATGTAGGACCAGATGAAGTTGAAGCCGGCAATGATGATGCCGAGCACGATCCCAACGTCCAAACTGTAGACGTTCATGACGATGAACGTGAACCACACGATCGCAAACTCGCGAAACAGCATCTTGTGGCGCGCATGCCACATCCATTCCATCATCAAATCGGCAGCGATCAGCGTTTGCAGAGCCCCGAAAAACACTTTTGGGACGTACGTGATGATCGAGAACGGACACAACACGATGGCGATCTCGAGCAAGAACACCAGCACCCCATTGATGCGACTGTCGAGGTTACCGCGCAATGTGAAGATCGTCTGCGAGAAGATGTACGAGCCCGTGAACCCGCCGGTGATCCCCGACACGAAATTCGAGATCCCCACGGTCTGGAGCTCGTGATTGTGGTCAAGTGGTGTCCCAAGCGCCATCTCAATCGCGGCGACATCGAGTGAGGACGAGAACGCGACCACAAAGTACATCGCGATCCACGCGGGCACGAGCTTACTCACAAACGAGAAATTCGCCAGCTTGAAATCGTAGAATCCGTAGATGTCAACAATCGAGCGAGGAGCTTCCGGGGGTGGACTGACCCAGCCAGCGGCACTAGCCTCTTCTAGCGAGATGCCAAAGACGAGCAAGATGCCGTAGAACACGAACAAAATCGCAAGCATGCAGCCTGGAAGCACTGCAACGTGGTCGCAGCGCGTGAGGACAACAAAGATCCCAATGCCGGCCAGCACCCCAGGCAAGACGAGCAGCAACGATTCCGTGTTCGCTAACTGTAACCAGTCAGACGGATCCTTGATTGTTTTTCCAGACATCATCGAGAGACCCGCTTCAAGGCAGTAGAAGCCAATATACGCCAGGTAGCCTCCAACCACGGGCATCGGCAGGTACTGCACAAAGCTCGCAATCTTGAGCTTGCCCGTGATGATCAACGCGATTCCGAGCAGCGCAGTTGAACCAGCGAGCGTAAACAACACCGTCGACAGCACCTCCTCCATGGAAAAAGTCGCGCCTTCGAACTCGCGAAGCGATTGCACCATGGACGTCGCCATTGCCGAGAGGAAGATCAATCCCGCATCTTGCACTTGACCAATCGCAAACGACAAGGAGCTCGTCAATGTGAAGCAAAGCTGATGCACAGCCGCGGACACAAGCACGAGCTTGACCAGATCAGTCATGTACGGTTGGAATGCCGGGTCGCGGAAGATGATCTGGGCAAAACTGATCATCACAGGGATCAGAATCACCGTGTTCAGCATGCCGTACATCGCAATCTTGATATTGCGGCCATGATTCGACGACGACGAAATCTTTTCGTCCGTGACGCCATCGACAATCGGCAACTGCTCTTCGTCTTCATGCGCCGCGCCGCGATTGAGCACGTTCCCGAGTAGCGAACGCCGTTGGTGGTACGAGTGGCGTGGAGTCTTCATGATCGACGCGGCAGCGCCATTGGATGCAGGCGCTGCTTTGTGCAATGGTGGCAGCCGTGCGCTTGCATTGCCGTTACTGGTCGTGTGGTCCACGACGCGGAGCGTCGGCAGCGCGCCGTAATTGCCGTCAAACGAGCGGCTCGTGACCGCTGGCGACGCCAACGACGATGACGACGCGGGGTGATGGGACCCGTGGCCGTGAGAGCCCGGCGTCCACTGCGAGGGGTGCGGCGACCGCCGTTTCGGAGTGCGCGCCGTCGCGCCAACGCTGTCCATGGGCTCTGCGTGTCGTCGGAGGCGGCGGCAGAAAAAAAATGACAATGCTCATGTGATCTGCAAGTGTGGGAAGCGGCAGTTGGCAGCGAGAGTGATTGTCGCCAGCGACTGAGCCATTGAACGCCCTACGAGCGGACAGGCTGCAGCACAATAAAGCCGGGACGGACTAAAATTCAGAATCCCAGCGTTCTATAGTTATTTGGTTTGAATGGTTTAGCACAGGGTTATTGTCTGATTGATTCTTCTTCATGCCATGACACTGTCGACTCACTCAGTGTGCGTTCAGTGAGATGCGAGGAGCATGTATCAATAAAAACGAGCAGCAAAGCCTCAAAATAGGTGTTGTGCATAGCGTAACGACACGAAGGTTCTCATTCCGGTGCATGCATGAAAGGTTCCAAGTTAGGTGTACGCATGTGCTGGAAGTTCGCAACCCCAAGAAAACCCAGAATTTGCCAAACAAAAAACCCTTCTTTGTGTTTTCACAAATACGCGGCTCAAAACCCGGTTTTCTCGTGTAGCCAGGTCAGAGGATGGGCGATGGACGTTAACCAGCTGAGGGCAGACCTTGGCGTGCCAGCACTGTAATCGTAAAGACTGGAAGACCGGTACAAACGTGGACCACACCAAAATACACTTTGCCAAAACACGGTGCATTTGTATTCCTGAAGATCACGAATCCAAAATGAAAAGCGCACCGTGATTTGTAAATCCATCCACAAAATCGACTCGCTGCGGCCGTGTCACGTCACACCCACGCTTTTTTTTTTCTTGTTGGGTGGTGACGAATTAATGTGTCTTGTGTGCACTTCTGTACCTCTGCCGTGACATGGCCCTGTTTATGCGCACAGCACCATTACGCCACCAAAGGTCACACATGGAGGCAGGCACAAACTGTCCGATGACACACACCAAGTACTGTAGCAGCATGAACAAAGAAGAAGAAGATGAAGAAAAAAAAACACGTAATCGCATTTTATACATATGCACATCTGCCCAGCCGACTCTCTGTTTGTCGCTTCGCTCTCGCGCTATCCGCCGCTCCCAGCAACTCTCTGGGTCGTGCTTGAAAGCGCGGCGTCGGGGGACACCACATGAGCCAAGCTAGCTCAACAACGGATAGTAGGCATCATCTTCGACCGCGTCTAGCTTGGCCGCGCCGCGGCGGCGCTTGACGACCACCAGCGCCACGAGCGCGACCAACGCGCTCGCGCCCAGCAGCGCAGCTGCGCCAGTGTTTTGTTGGCCAGCGTTCAACAGCGCGTGACCCGCCGACATGAGTGCCGTAGTGTAGCTGTTGCTGTAGTTATCGCTGTAGCTGTTGCCGTAGCTGTCACCATAGCCGCCATAGCCCGAGTTTGGCACAGGCTCACAGCGCGAGATGTCTTCCTTGGCATTCGGCAGATTCAACAGCGCATTGCACGAGAGCTGGTACGACTCGCACTTCTGGCAGCACTCGCCTCCGCCGGTCACGACCGTCGTCTGTGCTTTCATCATCTCGCCCTCCACTTCGTAGCCGGGACTCGACTTGACGATGGTGCCACCGCACGCCTCGAAGGGTCCCGGGAGACCGTCCCCACCGCACTCATCGAACGCGCACTCGCCCTGTGGCGGTGGTGGGTTGTCGATCTTCGGCTTGGTGCAGTCCTTGATCTCGAAGCGGCGTTCGCACTTCTTCTTGATCGTCGTCGCATCGTAGCACGTGTAGGTGAACTTGCACGTAGTGCTGAACGGAGTCTTGTCGGCCGTGACGTCGTTGTTGAACGCTTCGACGGCAAAGCGCGAGACGATCTCGGGGGGACTCCTGCTCGACGTGGAGAAGTTGCGCGAGCGTGTGGTCATTGAACGCGAGGCTGCACTCCACCTGGGTCACGCGCAGGCTGAGGCGGTCGCGCGAGTAGCGGAGACCAACGTTCGGGTGGTAGTCAAACGTGAGTTCGGCAAAGTCGCTGCCATTGTACGTGCAGATCTCGTGCGTGATGGGGAGACGCGAGGCCGACGACTGGTACCACATGTTGGGGGAACTCGTCGCACACGTGAACGTCCGTGTGCGCGTGCAAGTTGACCGAGAAGAGGAACTTGCGCGTCACGCCACACTGGGTCCACGCCTCCACGTAGACCCTCGTGTCGGCGCTCGTGAATTTCTCGAGGCAGTCATCATCAAACAGTTTCCACTCGCCGTTGTTGCCGACCTTGTAGCGCCAGAATACAAACTCCGCGACGTCCGTGCTGACGCCAAAGTGCGCGCCAGACCGCGCCGCGGTCTCGATGAGCTTGGAGAGCGCGGTCTTGAACTCGCACGCGCCGTCATGGCCGCCGATCTGCGTGCACTCGAGCTCGTGGTGGATCTCCGTCGACGACGCCTCGTGCCCGAGTTGCTTGGAGCGGCGCACGACGTGGGGCTTCAGGAACGCCTTCGCGCGCGCGAGCGACCCGCCGCTCAGCACCAGGCATTGCTCGAACGTGCACGTCTGGCTCGCGTCGCCGCCGCAGCGGCGCAAATTGTACTCGTACCCGCACGTGTAGTCGGTCCAGTACTCTTCAGCACCGTCGACAGCTTGACGCAGCGCATGCACTGGCCGTCTCTCACCGGCGTCGTCGTCTGCTTGGCGCAGCCGTCGTTCTTGCGCTGCACAAGCGGGTTGCCCTTGCGCTTGAGCGCTGCGACGAAGTCGCTTGCGACGTGCTCGGGTCGAAAGTAGCGCTTCAAACGCGTCGCGTTGATGCTCGAGTACGTGTGCTCAAAGAAGCTTTTGTGGATCAAGAGCGTCGTGTCGCAGCGCATGGGGTCGTGGCTGTGGTGGTGACGATGGCGCTCGCTGCACGCATCGTTCTCGGCCTCGTCGCCAAACTTGAAAAAGTCGAGCACGTGGTTGTACGTCTTCTTGAGATTGGCCGTCATCATGGCCACGAGCGGCGCGTCGGCCTGGTGCTCGGCGAGAGTTGAGAGGTACGTTGACTTGGCCGCTATGTTCACGGGGCACGCCGTCGTCGCCTTTGGACGGAACTTGTCCACGATCGCGAGATACCCGCGGCACGTCGCGTTCTGGCTGTAATCCTGCGCGTACAGCTCGAGTGCGTACGTGCCGAAGACTGGGAACGTCAGCGCGTCGATTGCGGCCTGGTGGTTCGCCTGGTAGTCTCGCCACGTGTACGCTTGCTGCGAGTGGTACCCGGCACCGTGGCGGTCGTCATCGGGTACCTTGACATAGCGCCGAATGTCGCCCACGGCGAGCAAATCGAGGAGCTCGACGATGCCCGGAGGCGGCACCTTGGTGTCGAAGAGCCCGACGTCGCCCATGAGCGACAACTTGTGGATCTTGTCGCCATCGAGCGCCTGGTCCACGTCCACGTGCGTCGCCGCCACGCGCACGTGGGGTCCCTTCATGAGCGCAGCCTGCGTCTTCTTTCGCGAATGCCCACTCGCGCGGTCGCGCGCGTTCGTGCGCTCATCCGAGACGTAGTTGTCCGTTGGGAACGGCACGGGGATGCCCCATTCGCTCGCGATCTTGCTGAGCGCGCATTGCGGCTCGCGCGTCGTCACGCAGTGTTTGAACCCGAGCGCGTGCGCGCTCCATGCGCACGTCGGAGGATGCTCGACGTCGTCGTCTTTCTTCACACATGCCTTCATGTCGTCTCCGAAGAACGCGGGGGCGTCCTGCTGCTCGTAGCCAACGGGGCACGAGCAAAAGCACTGGCGCGCCGCTCGGGTCCACGTACGACACAGGAATGCCGTTCGCGAGCACGCGGTTGTACTGCAGCGTGTGCGCGACTCGGAACGGGTTGTACAGGAACACGTCCACGCTCTCGCGCAGGAAAATGCAGTTCTCGAACTTGTGCGCCGCGCAATTCACGCCGTTCTCGCACACTTGGAAGTTGAACGCGTGGCGGATCTGGAACACGCGCTCGAACCGTTCCACCTCTCCGAACGACTTGGGGTTGTTCACGAACCCGACGACCGCGATCGGGATGTCGTCGCGCTTGGCGTCTGTGGCGTTGAGACCGTTGCTGCTGGTGGCTGCGGGCAGCGCGTCGAGCACGCGGCCAAAGCGCGCAAACGTCGTGATGTGGTCGAGGTCCTGCGGCGTCGCCTCGTCCGCCAGGAGTTGCTGCGCAGACTGCCGCGTCTCACCGTCTTCGTAGCGGCCGTGCATGTGTCTCTCGCTTCGCGCTGCACACGCGCCAGGGACGAGCGTGGTTGCGAACGTGACGTTGTAGTGCGCGCCGTCCTGGAAGTAGCTCAGCTGCTCGTGATTGGTCTGCGCGACCCACTTCTCGATCATCTCGAGCGACGACGCGTTCACGCACTTGGAGATCGCGAGCAGCACCGTCACGGACGTGGCGTTGTCGCGCACGTCGGGTTCCGTCTCGCAGCACTCGATGCGCGCCTTCGGGCCGCCGCTGACACTGTCGGCAGGAGGAAGCAGGATGCTCGCGGGTAGTGGCGCGCCATCGGCCGCGAGGAACGAGAGGCCGCCGTCTCGAGCCGCGTACGAGCGCGCGAGCGCGTCGTTGAACTGCACGGCGACACAATGCACTTGCTGCACGCATACCGCAATCGAGAGAAGCAGCAGCGGTAATAGTCCGGGGGATGCCATGGGCACAGAGCGCTGGCTGTGGCTTCAGTGTCTACGCACACGCTCTCTTGACTCTGACGCGACAAACCGATGGGGGAGAAAGCCGCGAGGTTCCAGTGCCGCCGGCCCGCGCACGGCCAGTCGCGCGACTCTTTGCGAACGGGTGTGATAACCCCCGCCGCAGAACATAGAGGCGCTTCTATTAACCAAGTGGCCAGCAGATGCGCAACCACCAGCGCGCGCGCCGCTTCTGTGGCGCCGTCCGTCATCTCGTGCAGACACACCAGCGCCGAGTCGGTGCTGTGCGTAGCTCCCCATGTCCAAAGCGTTCTTGACAGTCATCTGCGCTGTCCAAAACCGCCTGACATTGTCAAATATAGTTGTGGACAGCCAATGAACACTCTTTGTCTACTAACGGTGGACGCATTCACATACGTTGCAAGCAATACTCACACACACGCGCGCAACAGACAGCCTCGCTTTCTCTCTCGTGCGTTTACGACGTCTCCATGAGGCTGTAGAGCTCCCACTGCGCGTGCCGCTCCTGGTCCATGGCCGCCTGCTTCTTCCACACCACGAGCCCAGCGACCACGACGAGCGCGGTCGAGCCCACGACAGCGAGGAACATGGGCGACGTCAAAAAATCCGCTGGCGCCGCGCCGCCCAGAGACTTCTCCACTTGCGCGAGAATCTCGGTCGCGTAAGCGTACGCGCTGCTGGTGTGCGGACCTGTCGCTGTGGGTTCACAGCGCTTGATGTTGTCGTCTTGCAGGTCCAGCAGCGACTTGCACTCAATCGGCTGATCGGTGCACGCCTGGCAGCAGCTTTCGTCCACGGTGTTCATCAACGTCTGCGTCGGCGATGCCGTGATGACGTTGCTCCCACACGCTCTGTGTGGCGCGGGCAGGCTGTGGGAACGGCAGTCGGCAAGCTCCGCTGCACACCCGCTGCCCAGGGTCTTGTCAAAGCACGGCGAGTCGCAGTCTTGCATGAGCAGACTCTTGTCGCACGTCTGCGAGACCGTCGACTTGTCGTACCGCAAGTACGTGAACGTGCACTGGAGGTACAGCCCTGTGAGCAACACCGCGACCGTTGGATCATTAATCAGCTCGACCGCGAAACGACGAGCGATCTCCATACTCGCGACTGCGCTCCCGCCACCCGCGTCAAGGATCTGCGTCGACTCCCGGTCGTCGAACGTCGCCGTGCACTCCACGCGGCTGACGCTCACCTGCAGCTTGTCGGGCGCGAACTGGATGCCGATATTCGGGTGGTAGTCAAACGTCAGCTCGACAAAGCCACTCTTTGGGTAATTGCACAGAACGTCGTCCGCGAGCTGGTTGCTGACCGACGACTGGTACCACATCTTACTGAAATTCTCGCACACTTCGATGGGGCTGTGCACGTGCAGGTTCACGCAAAAAGCGAGCGACTCGGCGAGACCGCACTGCGACCAGGCCTCGACGATGATCCGGGTCTCCGACTTGGAGAACGTGTGCTTCGCAGCGTCCGCTAGACGTCGCCACTTGCTGTTGCTTTCGTCAAGCACGCGGTACCTCCAAAACACAAACTTGCTTGCGTCTTTGCCACTGGTGCTATGCGAGGACCAGTCAACGTGGAACGCAGCCTTTGTGTCGATGAGGTCAGTGACCTTGGCTTTGAACGTGCAGGTCTCATCCGATGTCTGCGAGAAACTCGTGTACGCCAGCGCGCGGTGGATCTCGGTCGCGGTGTCGTATCCCTGCTGTGTGAGCTTGCCGATGACGTTCCGGGACTCGGCCACGACGGCCGGCCGAATCTGCGCATCGGCACTCAGCGCAGTGTCTCCCGCAAACGTCAGGCACTGGCTGTACGAGCACACCTCGCTGTCGAGACCGTCGCAGCGCTCGGCGTCATAGCTGGAATCGCAGAGGTAGTCCACCCATTTCTCTTTGAGCTTGACCTACATCTGGCAGCAGCGCGTGCAGCGTCCTTTGGTTCCTGGAGTCTCACGCTGAAGCGCTGCATCGTCTGGGAAGAGATCTTGTGTCGCATCGGCCGCGCCGAGAAAGTCTGCCCACACACTCGTGGGGGCGAAGCACGCTTTCGCATCCACAAAGCTCTTGCCTGCCGTGTACTTGTCGCCAAAGAAGTTCTTCGTGGCGAACGACTCGTCGTCGCACCGACTGGACGCGCTGCACGCGCCATTTGCTGCTCGTTCCTGGAACGCGAGCACGGCGTGGATCGATTCGTTCGCTGTGACGACATTCGCGCCGTTCAATGATGCAAATTTGTCTCCATTGGCGAGTTGCGCGGAACTGAGGCTCGACGCGCTCATAATTGCGTCCGAGAAGCTCGCTGGACACAGTGTTGTTGCGCGTGGCCGGTAGCTGTCCACGACGGCGACGCAGCCCGTGCACGATCCGGTATGGAGCGTACTGTCCACAGCGGACGCAACAAGGTTGTACTTGCCGAACGGCGAGATCGGGAGCGTGTTGAAGAGGTCTGCGGGGCTATCTCGGTACTTGGTCCGCCCGCGCGTGCTGATCTTGGCGGCCGATGCAGCTGACGCAGTGCGGATTGGTATCAACAGCCATGAGGGGTAGCGAAGTGGGCGCCTTCTGAGCCAACTCTCCGGGTCCGAGCACGTGCCTGCCTGGCCCGTAGCCTTGTTGTACACGTAGTTCGCGACTCCGCCGCCATCGTAGACGGGGGAAGACGTCGGAGTAGCCGAGATGGTCGCAGTGCGGCTCGCTTCCGACGCGCTCGTGGCGTACGACTTCATGAGGCGGGGCACCGGGAACCCCGCTTTCGAGATCATAGTGGGGAGGTCGCAGCTTGCGAGCGTCTCGTCCACGTAGTACTTGAACGCGCCGTAGTTGTCCCACACGCACGTGGCGCATTGGTCGTCAAAGTCCGAAAAGATACTGCCGACCTTGGAGCACACAAGATTGTCGGTCCAGATGGACTTGGTGATCTCGAAGCCCTTGGGACACGTGCACATGCACTTTTACTTGCGCTCGTGCGGTACGGGACTGGCACGCCGCCTGGGAGGTTCGTCGAGCTGCACGAGTACCGCTTTGCGCTCGACGGCGCGAACGGCAGTACGCTTTGAGGTCGTCGATCTTGGCTAAGTAGATCGTGTTCAGATACGATGAAGTGGCTGCTGCGCTCGCTTCGTTCACGTGGAAGTGGTACGTAAACGTGAGCTCGGCATTGCTCGCCCTCGCTTGAACGTTCGTGTACACGCTGTCGTCGTCGCTGTTGAAGAATATGATGGTCGCGATCGTGTTTGCGCTCATGAGCGTCCAGTCGGACAACCCATCGACAAAGGCGGCCGTCGTGAACTGGCTGAATGCGCTCAGTCGCGTCGTCGCCAGGGTGCTGTCCGATACCATGCACGTGCCCTTGAGCATCACGAACACCAGCTTGAGCTCGACGTTCGCACGGTCCTTCCACACGACCAGTCGTTGCGCACTCGGCACTTTGAGCGTCGAGCCGAACCACGTGGCGATCGCCGCGATCGTCGAGTCCTTGAGACACCGCGAGATCCCGGCGACGATGCCCTTGGTGCTGCTGCAGCTCTCGCTCGTCACTTCGGTGCATGGCACGACGGGGAGCCCGCCGTTCGTCGCGACCGCCGAGCTCGCGTCGGCGCGCTGGTAGCTCTGCAGCAGATTCGCATCGGCGACGCCGGTGTCTGCCGAGTCCTGGACGGGGTAAAACACCGACTCGGGCGCGAAGGAGCACGCGTGCTCGTGGTTGAACGCCACGTGGATCGCGTGTCCTCGACCGAAGAGACACGCCGCTATGGCGACGATCGCGAGCAGCACGGAGGCCTTGCTGCGTGCGCGGCGCGCTGCCATCTTGGCGTCGAGGCTGGCGTCCAACAATGAGTGACCAAAGACGCATTGGGGCGTCGGTTGCTACTTGAGGGACGTTCCCAGCAATCGATTTCGGCAACACTGCTCAGCAATCGGTTGCAACTTTAGGGTCATCTGCGTCGCTTCAAAGGCAGAGATCGTCTAGCGGTGCGCGACTAGTAACATCTACTGTATGGTGACAGTCAGTTGAGGAAACTGTCGAAAATGCGCATCACTCCTTCTCGACAAGTGGGTACCCTTTTCGACGCCGTACATTTTGACGCTGTCCGTAAGACTCCGTCACTCAGTGTCGTGTCTGATGCCATGCTGTCGAAAACGCGCCATTCCGAGAATGGCGATGGATTACTATCGTCTGCTCAACGTCACGCGGTCGGTCTCTCTGTCGCGTGTGCTGCTGCTGCTTTGCGCCCGCGATGCCTTGCGCCCACTCATGCTGCGCATCATTTGCCCCCGTTGCCGCAGGACTGCGTCCGCCAAGGAGATCAAAGACGCGTACTTCCGGCTCGGTGCGTGCGTGCGGCATGTCCATCATGCGATAGAGCATCGTGCATATAACTGACACGAAACGTTGCGCGCTCTGGTTATTTGTGTCCTGCAGCGAAGACGCTGCATCCCGATGTGACTGGGAACGATGAGGTCGCCGCCTATTGATGGCGTTGCTCCTGTGCTGTTGCTGTTGCGTTGTGTCAACCCCCCACACTCACTGTTGAATCTGCTGCTGCTGTGGTTGCATGTACGCTCGATAGAAAAAAGCAGAGCTGTTCAAGAACGTGAGCGAAGCGCACGCTGTGCTCTCGGACGCGCAGCAGCGGCGCCAGTACGACGCGTCGCGGCCCATGCACAGCTTCGGCCCGCAGTCAACGGGCGGTCGGATGCACCCGTACGCAGCGCAGAAGGCTGCCGAAGCCGCGGCGCGAGGAACCAACGCGGCGCCAGACTACACTGCGCGGCCCTTGTACGGCATCGATGAGGAAGTGTGGATCGCGCACCACTATGGCGTCCACTCGCGTCGGAGCCGGCACGACATGCCGAACCGGTTCTACGGCATGCACATCGTCGAAGAGCGGATCGAGGAAGAGCAGGAGCGCATCCAGCGGTGAGCGTGTGTGTGTGTGTGTGTGTCTGCGTCGCTGCTGCTATGCCTGAGGTGTAGGGGATGCATCGTACTGACAGCAGAGAGCGCTTGTGCGAGTAGCCGCAAGAACCACTACAAGCTGCACTCGTCCGCCGGGTACTTTTTGAGGCGAGAGGCGCGCTTAAAGAAGCGCGCAGCCGAAGACGCCGCACGCGAGCGCGACGCAAACAAGCAGCAGCGAAAAAACAAATACGGCGACGCGGACGACGGCGACGGCGACGGCGACGGCGACGCCAACTGCGTCATCTCGTGAGACCCCACACAGGAATGAGACCGAAATAGAGAACATGGTGTTACGACACAATCGCTTACCCTGGCAGTGCACTCTGCGGTTGCGAAAATCGCTTTAGGCACAAGAACAACAGCAACAAGAGCAATAGATTGGGTTCGTAATTGCGCAGATCGTACACATGCACGCCCCGGCTCAGAGATCAGTGCTGCAGCGCGAGAGCTGCAGGAAGCGCTTGGAGCCCGAGTGCGTACGAGTAGAGCCGCGCGTCGATCGCGTCGCCCGCAGTCGCCTTCCGCGCCAGGAGCCACGGTATTAAGCCGTCGAGCGGAGCGTGCAGCACCTGGATCATCTCGTCGTCCTCCAGCTGCTGCGTCGGGTTCTCTTGGAGCTGGTCCTCGTGCTTCACCTCCATGAGCACGAGGCGGCATTTCCCGTTCGTGATGCCCTGGTCGTTCACCATCGGTGGCCCCATGTGCAGCACCTTGGACGCCGCGTACCCGGTCTCCTCTTTCAGTTCTCGATACGCCGCGGTTTCGGGGGCCTCGCCGCTGTCAATCAGGCCCGCGGGCAGCTCCACGACCCAATTGCCCACAGGCGGACGGAATTGCCGGATCAGGATCACTCGATGGGCCGCGCCTCGCTGCGTGAGGAAGGGAAACACCACGACGGCATCGCACGCTTCGTCCTCGCTTCCCTCGCGAGCAGCGCCAATGCTGCTGCTGCTGCTGCATGGAGCGTCTGCGCGCTTGCCGAGCGTCGGGTACGTGGTCGTGCGCTCGAGTCCCGTCCAGCGGCGCGCGCGGCCGCGGGCGTCGACAAAGCGGATCGTCTTGAGCCGCAGCCACGGGTTCTCGAACACGGTCTCCTGGCTCGTCACGCGCGGCAGACGCTCTTGAGGGTCGTCGTCTTGTTCGTCTGCAGGCTTCGTGCTCAGCGAGCGCGCATGCGAGGGCCAGCGCAGGGGAGCGCGGCGGCGAATGGTGGCTGCCCTCGTCAGCATCATTTAGCTGCTACCGATCGTCACCCAAAACAGCACTTGGTATCGGTTCGTAACATATGCAGACGTCCGCGTCGGTTCGTACCATGTTGCATCAGTTTGCCATTTGCATTCAACAAAGTACAGTGCGCGCCATAAATATGTGCCGACCAGTTTTTCTTGAATAATTACGCCAAAAATGCGATTTTTAAGCTAAAAATTGGTAATTTTGCTCTCGAGACGAAAAGCTGTTGGGGCATATACTTTTTTTTCCCGCATTCGATGAGTACTTTTGTCGCGGCTAAGCTGACCATCATCCTTGCCCCGACAAAAATACGTGCCGATTGAAGAAAGCCCGTGTTATTTAGCTTTTCAGAGCGTTCTAGAAGTTTCTGAAAGTATGTAATGGGCCCTTGTGTCCCATTACATGAAGGTGGATCTGTTCCCAGATCTTGTATGTCACACACCACCTTCAGCCGTGCATTGTGGGCGGCAAGAGACAAAGAGATTACGGTAATACGGTCCCCACATGCACGTGTGACGTCATCTGATGACGTCGCGAAACGTTTCTGTACTAATCAGTGCAGGATGTTGATCACATGTACTAATCAGTACAAAGTGATTGCATTATGTACTAATCAGTACAGAATGATGGTTCCTGCTTGGGGAAACTGTACTGGTGACACGGCCGACGTGTCTCTACCATTTGAAGCGAATGGCGTGAGCCAATCACTTCGCAGGGAATCTCCGCGGTACTTCAAGTTCAAGTTCCGTTGGGTTGAGCCTCAGTGTACCCAAGGTTTTATATATCATATTCATAGGTTTATTTCTGCATGTGTAGGTTTTATTTGTAAAACCTCTAGGAGCCCTTGGGGTTCAAATGTATAGCGACAGGAACCATAATTACATTTCAATTCAGTTGCAATTTAACCGCGTTCGGCACAAGTCTTCTTCCCCCTCCCTCCAAGTCGGGAGACGCTTCCTCTACCGCACAAGCGTGTGTGCTGTGTTTTGGGGGCTGTTGTGAACAGAGCCCCATTACACGAGGGCAAGGACCAGCACTTTGGAGTGCGCCACTACCGCTCGTGCGCGGTGCACGGCGGCGACAGCTTTG